>PVIJ01022657.1:0-15678 GCA_004024925.1 Scalopus aquaticus
AAAACAAAAAAAAGCAGGCAACAACAAATGTTGGTGAGGATGTGGAGAAAAAGGAACTCTCTTACACAGCTGGTGGAAATGCAAACTGGTCCAACCACTATGGAAAGCTGTGTGGAGGTTCCTCAAACTACTAAAAATGGAGCTACCATATGACCCAGCAATTCCACTCCTAGGGATCTACCCAAAAGACACAAAAACATGAAATAAAAAGATACCTGCACCCCTATGTTTATTGCAGTACTATTTATAATAAGTAAGATATGAAAACAACCCAACTGCTCAAAAATAGATGACTGGATCAAGAAAATGTGGTATCTACACAATGGAATACTATTTAGCAATCAAAAAAGATAAATTAGTGCCATTTGCAGAACACAGATGGAACTAGAAGGGATCATGCTCAGTGAAATAAGCCAGAAGGAAAAGGAAAAGTATCAAATAGTTTCACTTATAGGAGGAATATAGGGGAACCAAATAAGGGATCAGGAAAAAAGAAACAACAACAACAGCAGCAGCAATAAATAATAATAATAATAATAATAATAATAATAATAATAAAACAAAACTAGCAGACAACCATAAATTAGAGACATTCTGCAAGGGGGTTAGGAAAAGAAATCAAATGGGAGAAATGAGTACAAGGGACCATGGTGATGGTTCTCGGGTGAAATGAGGAACCAGTGGTGGGAATTTTACAGGGTATACACAATGATGTAAAAGATATAAATAAAAAATACATAAATATGAAAAAAAAATTTGAGGGTGAGGTGTGTGACTGAGAAGACAGTAATATTCCTTAAAGTCAAAAACTTCGGGAAAATAATGGTCCGTGTGTATTCAAAGCATCCATTTCTTGTGTGGGACTAATTCAAACCTCTTCTTAACATGCTAATATACAAACAGGAGTTACCAACAGTTTCCTCAATATAGGCAGGGTGAGGAAGGAGAAGCAAAAATAATCCTTGACTTGATTCTAACTTCAGGGGAAGAAAAGACAAGTTGTTATCCAACCCGAGCTGGAGAACTTACTGTAAAGCAGTGTTGCGTTTGCACAGCACGAAGGTAGCTTTCAGTGTCAATGCTGTGTTAAAAGTAATTGAACAAGGCAATTCTATCACAGAATAGTCCCATGAGTGATGAATTTATACCCTACTCCACAGATTATGAGCAAACATGTTACATGAAATATTGTTCTTTGTTTTAAAGTTGGAATATTGACTTACAGTTCAATATTCAGGCTTCTCCACTGCAAGAATCCCTAAAGGCCTTCATATGTGTGCCCAGACTATCCTGGTCAGTAATAGTATTCCCCAACTTGATGTATATAACAACCTTCTTGTCATGAAGCACCCTGAGAATTAATAATCTGTGGTGTACTCACCAGGAAATATATGCCAAGTAAGTATGGAGGAAATCAGCTACTCCTCTCTATGACCTGTAAGCTATAAATAGTTGATATGAATAACTGAACTGAAATCTGTCAGTCTGTAGATTCTATCCACAGATCCTTTTCAAATGGCTTTTCACTGCTGTACTCTAGGAAGAGGCAGTCAATCTCAACTGAGAAGGCTAAACTGAATTTATGAAGATGGTAATAAATGTTTGCTGATCCCTAGTACTTGAGTATATCATTCTCTAGTAATTTCTAGAATCATTATAAAGAGATATAATTGTTGAATCTCATGATTAAACTGTAGACCTGGGTATTGGACACATCACAAGGTCATGAGATGTCGCATGTTGCCATATGTTGAGATATTATCATGTATGTCCCAGCTTATGAGTATAAGACAGATCAAGTAGGAAAGGCTAGTATAGGCTCTAAGTTTTCTCAGTAGGAGGAAAGCAATGGCTGAGGTTGGCCTGGCTGTGGTTACAAAAGGAAACTTTTGTCTAAAAAGCAATACAGAAGCTTTTTATTTTGATGTAATCCCACCTGTTTATCTTGTCCTTCACTTCCTTTGCTTTTGGGGATGTGTCTTTAAAGATTTTGCTGAGATGTATGTCGTGTACAGTTTTTCCTATATTTTCTTCTATAAATTTTATGGTTTCAGGTCTTACATCCAGGTCTTTTATCCATTTTTTTTGTTTGTTTGTTTTAATATATATATTTATTGTTATTTATGTCTTTTACATTTTGTATTCCCCTTGGGTAGCCCACCACCAATTCACCCGTGATCCATCTCCATGGTCCCTTGTGTTCTTTTCTATTCCATTTTGTGCGCTTTTCCTTCCCTCCCTCCGCCTCCTCCCCACCCCTCACCCCGCTGATTGTCTCTCTCCTATTTGGTTTCCTTATAGTCCTGTTATAAGTGAAACCATTCGATATTTTTCTCTTTTATCCATTTTGAGTTGGTTTTTGTGCAGGGTGTGAGATAGTAGTCTAGTTTCATTTTTTTTTTTTTTGCATGTGGCTGTCCAGTTTTCCCAGCACCATTTATTGAATAGACTGTCCTTGTTCCACTGCATTTTCTTTGCTCCTTTGTCAAAGATTAGTTGTTCATAGATATGTGGCTTTAATTCTGAGTATTCTATGTGGTTCCATTGGTTTTTGTGTCTGTTTTTGTTCCAGTATCATGCTGTTTTAATTATTATGGCTTTGTAGTATAGTTTGAAATCAGGGAGTGAAATTCCTCCGTTTTCTTTCTTTTTAGTCAGGAGGGCTTTAGTTCACAATAGCAAAGGTATGGTAGCAACCCAGTGGTCCAAAAATAGATGACTGGATCAAGAAGATGTGGTACACATACACAATGGAATACTATTCAGCATTCAAAGAAGATAAACACATGAAATTTGCAGCGACATGGATGGAATTAGAGGGGCTCATACTCAGTGACATAAGCCAGAAAGAAAGAGAAAAATATCGAATGGTTTCACTTGTAACAGGACTATAAGGAAACCAAATAGGAGAGAGACACTCAGGGGTTGGGGGGGGAGGGGAGGATAAAGGCACAAAATGGAGTAGAAAAGAACACAAGGGACCACGGAGATGGATCACAGGTGAATTGGTGGTGGGTTACCCAAGGGGAATACAAAATGTAAAAGATATAAATAACAATAAAAATATATACATCAAAAAAATAAATAAAAAGCAATATATGGGTTGCACAGATGATACACAGCTCAAAAAAGTTAAGAGTCAAAGGCTGTGGGGGCAGGTTTTGTCACAGGTGGCTAGAGCATAAAACTATATCATTATGAGGAAGTGACACTTGGCAGTCACTAAGAGAATGTGGTAACTGAGTGAAGAGTAGAAGTCAAACCTGAATCTCTCAGGAATTATATCCCATAACAGGGAGGGAAGGAGAATGGGCAAGAGTAGAAGCACATTTCTGAAGACTAAGGAAAGAGCTGATTGGGCCCTGTGCTCCAGCTCCAATCCGTAATACTGTCCTAAAAGGAGAGGACCATTCCCACATTCTCCTTTTGCCAGTTCTTTACAAGAGTAAGGATATGAACACAAATCAGATTCTAAATCCCATATTCCCTGCATTAAATTATGCTTCTTAATTAAATAGGTAATTTTATTGTTATCATCACATTTAGATTTGAACCTATCATTTATATATGTTCATGAATAGAGTTTGGGAAGTAAACAATCATATAATAAAAAGAAACTGGTTTCAATTTCTTACTACCTCTTGAAAGTAATTCCCTCAATTTTTGTTCTAGTTCACTCTAGTCTTCCTTTTGTACATGTAAAATAAGTCAATTTTACACAAAATCACCCTGCATTACATACCTAAGTCAGAGGGCTCTCTGTGGCCACTTCAGTCTTATAATCCCAATCCCTTTCTCACCTCCATCACATCAGAACTGACAACATTTTCTGTTATTGAGAATAAGCCCTGACATTATTACTGTGGCCAGTCTCACACCAGACAGGTCATCAATCACAGAAAAGCAAAACCACTTTTCTAGAAAAACACACAGCCCCTCCTGGAGTCCCAAAGGAGCAAGCACATTCTTCTTTCCCTGGGTCTTGTTATGAAACACAGACTCTTCTTCCCTTTTCTTCTCGAAAGTCCTATTGCTGATTCTTATTGAAGAGACACCACTAATCACATTGTCTTTTCTTCAAAGGAAGAAGGCTTATTTGTATTAAAGGTGGAGAAGTAGGCAGCAATGGAGACTCTGCCACGGATTTATGCAGTGCAAAGTAAAGATGAACACTCTGCTGCATAAAATGAAAAATCAAAACAGGGTTACAGCTGAGAGGTGTGAGTAACCATTTACTTAGGCTTTTCTCAAAAATGAGTCTTGCCTATTCAGCTTGCAGAATTTTCCAGTGAAGACATCTTGGAGCGTTAGGCTTAACTCTGATTCCATATTTATAATCAGTGATTAAAGAAACGTATGAGTTACTATTGTATAAAAAATGGTCTTCACTCAAAAATACATTTTTGTTACATAACTAATGATAATAAATTTGAGTAGGTGCGTAAACTTGGATTTCTGCTATTGTAATTCCTAATAATTCTCCCAGCATCTTTTCGTATTTTGTTGATTTTCTTCAACTTCTCATATTTTCTCACCTCACACTTCTACATGCATTATTTCATATAATTTTTAAAAATTAGGCCGTAAAGTAGTGCTACTTAGCCCTGATTTAGTGAAAGAAAATAAACTTGAAAAACTAAAGATCATATTTGTAGATTCCCAGACTCTTAGGTGAAAAAAGTTTATTAAATCCCAGGAGTAAAGGTAGTGCTTCTTTTGCTCACTGACTTATTACTCCAGCCTATCATAGAGTCTGACATTTTGGAAATGCTCAATAAATATTTACTGAATGAATAAAATGTCATCTGAGTCAGCCCCTTTGCCCACCGCAAGTGATATTTGCATTCCTTCAAAGATTATTCAGTTGGCTTTCTGTCGCCTCTAATTTTTTAAAAAGTCCAAGGAACATGACACTTGTGATGTAATTCTTTAAAAACTGAACAAACAATATTCAAAGATGTTTCCAAAAAATTTCTTCAAATTAAAATGCATGAATTCCCCCTTCGTGAGTCTTCGTTACTGGTGTACAAAAATCACCAGATTATTACTTAATAGATCCCATATATGTGTATCTTTGCACATGATTTAAGATAAACTTGAACAAGTGGTCATTATCAGGAAAATATTAGATTTTACATGGCAGTTACGATAATTTTGTATATGCTATATATGGATTTATTCCTTAAGAGCAAGTAATCTATACAATCCTTAAAATAGCTGTTTATGAGCACTTTTATTAATGGTAACTTTGCAAATTTAATACATTTTTGTATCAACGAAGACATACAGAGATTATGATTATATATACACACACATATTAGCCATATATATGGATTATAATGTCTATATCAGCCAAATATATATATATATAATATACATATATATATATAATATATATATATATATATATATGGATTACAATAGTACGAGGGAAACTACTGAAAATGGTGAAAAAAAGAAAGAAAGGCCTGCATGGTGATGAGCATTGTATGGGTTTCCAGTTGTTACATTAATTAAAGCCTTTGCTGACAAATATTTTAATACTAATTTTATAACCAAACTCCCAAATTCAAAATTGTAGTATCTTCATGGAAATACTAATTCAGAAAATTATGGATACATTTTAAGACACATTGCTCTTGAACTAAACCCCACTAGACAAAGAGCAAAGTTAAACCTATCTCCCAACATAGGCACCAGCTTTGGTAACATTGAGGTCCAAGAATGGGATCTTCCACTTCCCATCTACCCAAAACAGAGGAAGCAAAGAGAAGGATTGCCCAGGGTTCTGTATGAAGCAGAAGAGTCTTGGTCCTGGACCAACTCCCCAGGTATTGATCAGCACCATCCAAATGTAGTTAAGTGTTGGAGTTGACAGAAAGGCTCTTTATTGATGAAGTAAGAGAAGAGGAAGACCATAACAACAAAGTAACAAAGAGAATTCATTTTGGAGGCAAGTAAAGGTCATAATCAGGTAAAGATTTTCATCCATAGCCACTCATGGCAATCATGTTTTCCTGTACTGTTAGGTCTCAAGAAAATGAGCAGCAGCTGAGAAAGGGCAATTAATGATAGACTGGGGTGACTTTCAGGAATAAGGTCCAAAGCAAGCATGTGTTGGAAGTTTATTCTGAAGTGATGACTGATATGCAAAAAAATGGACCAGCAAAAAATGGAGTGGGACAAGACAGGTCTGATGCCTTTTTCCTTTTGGCAACTGCTTTTTTATCTGTTTTTACTAAGGGAGCTTTAAATTGTATTTTTTTTTCTTGAGGTGACACTCGGTCACAATTTCACAATACTGTACATGATTTCGGGGTATAGGTTCACATCCCTTCAGATGTATATTTTGTCCCAGTCATTCCATTATCCATTCTAATTCCATATTTGATCATTGCAAATATCTTTCCTGTTGAACTCCTAAGTCTTCCTTCCACAAACTAGTTCCATCTTTCAAATTCCAACTCCTCCTGAAGCCATCTCTAATATATTCAAATAACATTTACCTGCTTAATTTTACTATTTATAATCATAGGATGTATGTTTAAAAAGTAGGATTATTATGCTTTGGATTATAACTAATTAGATAAACTGGAATCTTAACCCTGGACCCTTCTTCAATTCCTGTGATACTTTTCAAATATCAGATGGCAGTAAATGTTTTTTGAATAGCTTTCATAATTCCTCTAATTTTCTTTCTTATTGAAGATATACTCTCATGAATTTTTTTAGACACAAATCATATTTATAAACTATAATGGTTCTTCTCAGGCTATATTTGCCATTCTTGCCTTCAGAGTTTCTAGGTACTTCCAGAAGGTTTCCATTAAAACAACACACACACACACACACACACACATGCGCACACACACACACACACACACACACACACACACTCCCCATATTTCCATATTTGAAGTCTCACAGCTTATTTGTGAATCACTGGCAGGGAAGAAGAGGGGTAGTTTTTATTTTCTTGTTTGATGCCTTCAGTCAACTGAGGCTTTCATTCAGGTGACTACTCACATAAGAAGTTCTTATTTTAATGGATTTTGGGGGTGGTGTGGGCAGAAAGCATTGCTAGCTAAGAGAGATGCAAAGGAAAGCTTCCCCAAGACTTTCATCCATAGCCACCCATGGCAGCCATGTTTCTCCTTCCTGTTCTCATTCCCTGCCATTTTCCACATACAAATTGAGCTATAATACTCTGATTTCTTTTCAGATCAGAGAAATCTTTCGCGTTTTACAAACTGAATTTAATCTATGAACTAAATGGCAGAACTTCAACACAACATGCTTTCTGAGATGTCCAAATCTTTGCATGAGCTGCTTTCTCTTGCTCACCTTTTCAGACTCAGCTCAAACAATTCCCAGGAGGTGTCCTCCTCACTAACACTTTGCTTTTTCAGTTCTATACTTTGGTTATCAAATATTAGATGACAGTAAATCTAGCAATCTCACCTTCTTCCATATAGATATCCTGTCTACCAGGTAGTAATGGATCAAAGTATTTTTGCTGACTGAATACACATTTGGATGAATATTGAGTACCTGAATTAATCAGTTTTATTTTTAATTGCACATATTTATGATGCCTAGTGTTCCTAAAATGTGTTCTTAAAATGGTATATAAGCTCATGCAACTGGGAAGAAAATGTGGCAACCTTATGATTTCTATTGTATGTTTTATTGCTTCATTCTGACAAGATAACAAATTACAATATTGGGGAACATATCAATTTTACATTTAACAGTATAAGTTATTTTTAATAAAAAGCACTGGTATAGGAATATTTTCATAGCTTATGATCCTTATGCTGGATATTTCTGTTACCAAATTTAAAAGTCACATCAATTTATATTTATAAACCCCTGAACACCTGGGAATACTTGATAATGAGCCCAACAGACAACATACTTGGGCTCACTAATGGATTAATTTATTACTTTTACAGCCTTACAATGTAGCAATAGGGTGAAACTTTTTCCCTCTAAATGTATAATCATCTGAGACTGTTATTTGTCTCATTTAACTGCAATGAATAATTCTTCTTTTGCTACCTGCTTCCTAAATCCATTAAGCAGTTAATAACATAAGGAGTAATGCAAGCTTCCTTTATTTAATAGAAATAAACACATGGAAATTAAATTGGTAGAGCCTTCTCCCAATAATGAATTCCCTCAGAGCGGCTGGATTATTCTTAGTAGTGTAGAAAAACTAAGGAAAGCACTTTCATTAAAATAATGGAAGAAATCATTATCTAATTTTTCCTATAATTAGCTGGGGACTCAATTGAAACCAGGTACTTTGAAGTTCTTACCCTCACCCTCCCACTATTTTCTTTCACGATCTTAACTACTTTCCATATGTATTTTCTAGATATTTGAGTGGAAACAATCCACCCTGGTCTTCTTATTAATGACATATCCTTTTCAAGAAGTTGTACAGATGTCAGAAGTTGAATATGATTGAATTAAAAAATTGATTTTTATATCATGTAGGCATCAGCAAGGCAAATGATAGAGGCTACATCATTCTTCCTGGAAATCATACACAAATGACAAACTTGAGAACCTATATATATATGATTCCTCTTCAGACATTCTCATAGCATCCTTTCTAAAGATAGTATTTTATACATGTGGAAGCTGAGATTCAGAGAGTTGGAATTAATTGTTTAAGACAGTCAGCATCTTGTTCATTAAGTCATGGTGTGTCACCCACAAAAACACTCACTTTTGTCTAACATGTCATATAAATTGAACAATAGTGATCCAGCCCAGTCTGCTTCTCCTACCCTACCTCCATATTCTCTTCCCAATCCCAATTCCTCACTTGTCCCTGGGCACTTCAGTGAAATTTATTCATTTATAACAATCACTTCAAGTGAAGCCAGTTCTAGAAAGCATTTTTTTTTCACATAATGTCTCCAACAGAAATAGTTTTTCATGGACTATTTTATATTTATGTATATTATGTGTATTTAGTATATTATATAGTATATTTTAAAAAATATAGACCATAAGTTTCATTACACTCTAAGTATTGTAGCTATCTTTTTATTTGCCTAACTTCTCCCATATGACTATAAGCAAGTTAATAAAAAGACCATGCTTAAATTGTCTTTATATTACAGATTCCAGAACAGTTATTGGCACAGAGAAAGCATTAAAGTAAATTAAATAAAACTAAAGAGCAGCATGGATTTTTGAACTTCTTTTCAATATGGTTTCTCTTGCCGGAAGCTCCTTCTATCCTGCATCATTTCCTTTTTTGCTTCAGGTAATGCAGGTCTCAGCAATAAAAACTAAAGTTTTTCAGTTGCAAAATCCTTGTTGCAGAAGGAATCAAAATATAATAGATTAGATGGACAAAGGTTCACATTCCCTTTGCAGATTATGTCAAGGGAAAAATGGAGGAGAGTCAAAATGCGTAGGAGGTGAATTCAGAAATAAAAATGAACACTGTTGTTGTCAGACTTTGTAGCTGTCGCCATACCCAGTGCTCCAGTTAGATGAAGTGAATCAGAGTTACCACTTTGCACTACCCAAGTATAGTCCCTGAAGGCAGCAAGACCACAAAACACTTCATACCCACTGCTCTCTCAACCTTTGCTTTAAACTGAAAAATAAAATGTCTAGATTCTAGAGAGATGGGTCTTAGGTATGCCACGGAGAGAAGCGGCTAAGTCTCACAATTTAGTCCCCATGCACTTGACAGGCAAAGTCATCGAGAGCCTGACATGAGCTGTGAGGTTGGGAACACTAGAGGGTATAGCAATGACCTCAATGGACTGAAAGAAAACATGACAGTAATTGGGACATCTCAGCAGATGCCAGCACCAATAGGCAAGGGCACAGGGGGTTCATCCAACCTACAGCTTCTGCCTTCTTCTAAATGAACCTCTGCCGGGCCCTGTGCAAGCCACTCCTCTCCCAGAACTTGGATGCAAACTGTAAGGGACAAGAGTCAGTGAACTGTGATTACATTTCTCTTTAATTCAGTGGAATGGAAATTAAAATAGGAAAAAAATGAAATTCAAATAATGGAAATAATAATAGAGATTAAATTTTGGAGGTCTTAATCTACATAGGCACCCCTCTACACACATTACATATCTATTTCACTAAAAACTGACATCAGTTTTATGAAGTAGATGTTGGTTCTATTCTCTTGTTAGAGACTGAAATGAGACACACAGAGGTTAACTAGTTTCCTCAAATCTTGACTATCGGGGTTGGAATTCAGATGGTTCAATGTCTTTTGGTGGTAGAGTGTACGTTTCTTCATCCTAGACTAAAAATTTTTTTTAGGGCATATGTCATGTCTTCAATGATTTTGTTTTCCAGCCCTTAATCCAACTATTTGTTTGTAAGAAACTCAAACTCAATACAGCTGGATTTAGAGAATATATTTTGAGTTCATTGAATTGAAAGAACAGGTTTTTTTAAAATTATTCAAGTAGCCTTATAAGGCTTCATAGAGTATTTTCAGAAATATTTATTTATTTATGCATACAAGAACTGGGGTGTAGGTCAGAGGTGTGGGGGATGAGAGGATTCACCAGAGACATAGTGGGGAGCAGAAGGGGCTGATTAACTGAAATGTATTGCTTGCTGCAGTGGCTGCCGAGAGCTTCACAAGTGCTGAGACTTAGCCCCTTGCACCACCAGGGAGGCCCCCTTCATAGAGTATGTTATAAAGCTCTTTGACATCCTGCCTGTGGTGCTTTGTTATGCAAGCCCTAACTAATTAATATACAGGTGAAACCTTCCCCTACTGGAGCTTTATGTTCTAGAGTAGGGAGGGAAATAGAGAATCATCAAAGAGACATTCTATTTCTTAATGACTTCATCTGTTTAAGGAATAAACTGCATGACTTGTGAAATTCTTAAATTAGATAATATATGTAGTTTTGTAGACATTGCTACTCGCCTTCATGATGTCTACACATTATCACACTCTTTTCAAAGTGTCAATGTATCCAACTAAAATACTCCATTTTTCAGTTTTCCTTGCACAGTTTAGAGTGGCCATATGACATGGTCCTATTATACCAGTTGGAATAGACAATTTCTAGGTTGGGCTTTCAGCAAAGTTCTTAAGAAGACAGATTTAATTGACCTTTTGAGGAAAGATTTAGCAATTTGCTAGGTTCCTCTCGCCTGGAGGGTGGGTGGAGCAGCCGTCTAGCTATTATAAGGCTTGAATGAAGATGGAAGCTACATGCTAAAATGGTTGATGAGAATAACCTGAGAATCTGAATCTCTGGCAACAGTTTTTGGTGTTGTACAAATGTCAGTCTCCCTACACCTCAGCACTTCTCATCACTTCAGAAAATAAGGTCCATGATTTATTGAAACCATTATTTAAATGGATGTTCTGTTACATAATCTAAATTTGTGAAAGTACACGCACAATTTCTCACACATAGTAGACGTGTATTTGGTATATTCTATTTGTTTCTAACAACTGCAGAATTCAGTTAATGACAATTTTAGATAAATATTCCTTGTAATGGATATCATTTTTCTAGAAACTTAAGCATTTATAAGCTATTATACTGTATTATATGTGACTGTTTTACAATTATTGTTTTATCATCTTTACATTGTGTACATATTGTATATATAAATATATATTTTATATAAATTATATATATGCAAACGTACACACATCCTCTTCTTGATATTATTCTCATAGTCTTTATTTCCTTTTGGTTGGTTGATCTGCTTTTTCAGGTAGGGAATCTTCTATCTTTGACTGTTTACCAGTCCTTCCTGAATTAACATTAAACTGCCTTCCGTTTCAATTTTACTTGATCTTGAAAAAAAATCATTATTCAGAAATTCCCAAAGTGAGCTCTATTTATTCCACAGAAATGCATTTTAATACGCTTATGAAAGGAAGCAACATCATCTGCTGCAATAATTTCCCAAATTTCAGAAAGCTGAAATTGAATATTTTCTTAGCATTGTGGGTTGTATTACTTTCTCTTTTGAGATGCTTCAAATCTCTTTTCTTCTGGACATTTTGCCTACCAACTCTTTCTTCTCTAGTAGGCCACAACCCATTGGTTAGAAAAAGTCCAGTATATGTTCTGCTCAATACAGAGTGCTCATTTGTGTCCTAGTAGCTGCTGCTGCATAAGCTAAAAAAAAAGATTTTCAATTTTCTAAGTTGTCCTGACTTCATAATCTCACCCAGAAAACAAGACGAACATCTTGGAAGGAAACTCATCTCGCAAGGGGTGAATATGAGGTACAGGACATCAGGAGAGTGTCTCAACTATGGGCTGTAAAACATTTGTGCTAGAATGCTAAAACGCTAAATCCTAGCATGCTAAAATGCGTGTTACAACTGCTGTATTTTTAATAAACTTCCAGAGTTATTGTCAGGTGCATTATTTTGAAATCTATGAAATTTTCACTGTATGTCTGTGTGTGTGCATTTGTTTATGGCAGCTTAAAGGTTAGGTTGCATTAATATTCCAATCAGTACTTTTCGTGGTTGAATTTCACAAGAATACTCAAAGTAGACAAAACAGAGTATCTACTGTGTTGTAGTTTTCTCATTTTAAGAATTTCTATTTTTCCTTTTGGTAAAATATTTGCACATTTCCACATCATTTTGTCTTTCTTTTGTATTGCAAAGATATGAGACAACTTATTTCCCTATTGATTTCTTGATTTTTCTGTTTTTGTTTCATCTCCTTCCCCTAATTTTTGTCCTCCTATCAGATATTTATTAGGATTTTTGACATCAATATTCTCTTTTTGCCTGCCCAAGCATATTTTAATCCCCCTTGTGCCTTACACATATAAGCATTTATTGACATTTTCCTCCAGGATCACAACTTATTTTGTAGATCAGCAATTCCCCCATTTTCAATCATAATATATATGTATGTGTGAGAAAGGAAATCATTTGTTCAAATCAGGAAGATATTCATTGAGTAGAAAAATCCCAGTGGACTATTGTCAGTATTTGTGGCACTAAGAGCAATGATACAACTCCATCAACTTAATTTTATTCCCAGATATCAAAGGAAAAGATACTTAATAACTATTGATCGCCCATTAGCCAAGTTCTGTAATAAGCACTACCACTGGCGTGTATAAAACAAAATAAGCCTGTAACTTTTGAGGTTCTTTAAATTTCCAACCTATGCTTTGGAAATTTGATAAACAGAAGGGACAGAAGTTGTTCTTTTAACACTGATTTAATTAGCCCTTTGTTCTTTTGGGGAAACAATTCCTTTATTTTGCAAAACGTGTTTTATTTGACTCTTTAGTTATTCTAACACAGGTAGAGTTCCTTATTAGATAAGCAGATGGCAGAGGTCTTTAGATCATAGGAGATTACTTGTGCTATTATACAAAAGATTATTAAATTTATCGACAGGATTACATCACATGAGATGATTTCCCCACTTTCCAGATGAGAACATTGAATTAAATAAGGTTAAGTAAATTGCCTAGGGTCATATAACTGATAAATAATAGTGTGGCTCTGAATACAAGTTTGTGATTCCAGATATGTACAATTTCTAATAGGGGCATTAAATCACTTTAGGATGGCAAGGTCAGACATCTGGCTCAGTCTCTGGTCTCTTTTTCTTGGCAGAAGGCTCCAGTTCCCAAGGACATCTTTATATCTGGGTGAATACACAGTATAGCAGTGTTGTATTAATGGGACCTAGAAGCAGGGTCCATCATTGTGTGTAATGGAATTTAATTAGAACAAGACACTTAAGGAAATGTTTTTGAAGCAAACAAATGAGGCACATAAAAAGAGTCACTGACCAGAACATAGTAGCCAGTTAACTTGCTTTTATAATTTCTGCCATTGTCTGTGATTTATTTTACTTTACTTAATGTAGAAAATACACCTAAACTCTGTTTTCTATGACAGAAGATGTTTAATTTGTCTGTATCTTTATATACATTTCTCTACAGGTATCTTCAACTAGGACTAAAAGATACGTTGAATTTTACATTTAACTACATAATTGTGTGCATGCAAAATTCTTTCAAAAATAAAATGTATTTATTTTTATTTTATTTTTTTAAAGATTTTTTATTTTTTATTTATACATACAAGCTGGAGTACAGGCCAGAGGCGTGGGGCGGTGAGAGGGTTCACCAGAGACAGAGTGGGGAGCGGAACAGGCAGATCAGAAGTACACTGCTGAGGGGAGCAGCGGGCAAGGCAGGAGAGGTCTGCCGCACCATGTGGGATTCTCCCGGCCTGGCATCGAACTCACGTCGCTGCTGCTGACAGCTCCACAGCGCAGCGCTCAACTGCTGTGCCACCGGGGAGGCCCTATTTTGTTTTATATATTTAGTTGCTAGGTAGATTGCCTCCTATTGGTTAATGGCTAATTATCATCTTGATAAATTGTGCTTTCATCATTACCTCATGTCTCTCTTTATCCTGATTCATCCCATTAACCTTACCTTGCCTCTCATTAGTACTGTGACTCTTTTTTATGTTACCTTATTTTGCTTTATATTTTGCAATATATTTGGCTAGTATCTTGCCCCTCATCCTTTTATTTATTCTTCCAGTTACCATAAAAATGTGTTTCTTTGAAACAGAATAGAGCTGTACTTTTTTCTGACCTAATCTCTGTCTTTTAATGGGAAAGTTCAATTGTTCATATTTATTTTAATACTCAATATGTTAAAGCTAAATCCTCTAGAATTTCTTATATTTATTTTGTATTGATATTTTCCTTTTCTAATTAACATTTCATCAGATATGATTTCAATTCTAATATTCTACATACTTGGATAAACCAGTGAACAAAGCTGAAAAAAGTCCTGTGAGCCAAAGCACAGCGCTTTGCATTAATCACAGCCATCTCATTGTCCTCATGGTCACATTGGGAGATTACATTTCCCAACTGCCCTAGTAGTTTCTGAATTTGGGCCAATGTAAGAAAGGGGATGCATGAATGGTTTCATTTATAACAGGAATACAGGGGAACCAAACAAGAGAGAGACACTCAGCGAAGGAGAGGGAGGATAAAGGCTCAAAATGGGGCAGAAAAGTGCACAAGGGACTATGGTGATGGGTCACAGGTGAATCGGTGGTGAGTTACCCAAGGGGGATACACAATAATGTAAAAGACATAAATAACAATAAAAAAAAAGGGAAAAAAAGGGATATATTCTATTTCCTGGCCTGATTTCAATATCTCTCTGATGGCCTTATCGAGAAGGACTGATAAATGGGTCACGAATGAATTCCTATATGATCTCCCATCTGTTTTTGGCAATGTGGAGGCCAGCACTCTCTCCCATGCCCACCAACAGACACAATATTTCACTATGATGACACAAATAAAAAAAGCTTTCTTGTGTCAAGTAGTAGAAATTTTGATGTGTTATAGGTGATAACTTTATGTATCAATGTTGCTAAGCTAAAACACTCAGTTATTTAATCAGACCCTAATCCAGGTGTTGCTGTGATGGTATCTAACATCTATAATCAACAGATGTTTATCTACTTTAATTAAAGAGGGTTATCCTCAATAGAGTGGATAGGCCTCCTTACATACTCAGCAGAAGGCCTTCATTGCTTCATTGCAAAACCTGTGAATTCTCAGAGAAGATGAAATTTTCCTTTTTACTAAAACATTTCTAATCTATTGGCCTACCCTACAGATTCAG
>PVIJ01022658.1:0-15663 GCA_004024925.1 Scalopus aquaticus
AAAAAAAAAAAAAAAAAAAAAAAAAAGGGAGCTTGGCTGGTGTGCTCCAAGTCCTGAAAGCCCTGCTTCGTGAGGAGATAAACAACCTCCAGAAAGGAAACAGGAAACATGTATAAAGGGAAAACATTAAGTAAACGATGGTGAGGCTGTGCAGATAGAAGTTCTCGGGCATAGTTCATAAGAATATAGAATTCTTCTGAAGGACGTTTTGGCAATGTGTATCAAAATACCGCTACATCGTCTACAGTATTGTAAATTAATGTGATCACAATAAAAAAAAGTCACGCACTTCATCCACCTATTCACTCATTTGTTCAATAAATACTTATGAAACAAAAAAAGCTAAAGAGGGTATCTTCTGAATAAGACTTAGATACAAATGCATGTTTGCGGCAGTGTTGTTTCTAGAGAAAGCAGTCATATCCTAAATTTTTACTAACAGGTTGTTTAAATGGAGAATACCATGTAATATCAGTTATTCTTAGAAAAAGAGAAAGAAATAAAGCCAAAGTTGACAGTGGTTATTTGTTTTGCCTTACCCCTTTGCTATCTCTCTTTTTTTTGTAAACATGTCTATTACTTTTCTTAACCAGAAAAAAAGATTCAGACCGATTATTCCAGGAAGAGCAGATACTAAAGAGTTTCCAGTTTTATTTACTTATCTTAATTATATTCTGCATATCTCCTGAATTTAAAATATTAAATAACAATGCCATTTTAAAAAAGTTGTTGTTGTTTCCAATGAAAACTTTATATGGAGCCCTCCCTGGTGGTGCAGGTGTTAAGTCTCAGCACTATGAAGCTATCCGCAGCCACTGCAGCACGAGTTCGATCCCCGGCCAAGGAGCTAACCCACATGGCACAGCAGACCTCTCCTGTTTCACCCACTGCTCCCCTCAGCAGTGTATTTCAGGCAATCTGCCTGTTCTGCTCCCCACTCTGTCTCTGGTGAATCCTCTCACCCCCCTGTACCTCTGGTCTACTCCCCAGTTCTTGTATGCGTAAATAAATAAATCTTTAAAAATATATATAAGGAAGAGAGTAAAAAGTTATGCCAAGGACCTAGGCGTCTTACTTTTTGACAAGGTTAAAATAAAATGCACTATTACATTGTTTTAATTAACTGAATTCATACCAGTATATCAAGCTAAGGTAAGAATTCATACCAGTATATCAAGGATGACACTTTTGTGAGTTTCCAGAGGCATTTATATAAGCTTCATTTCTCTTCCGTTACTTGTTGGCTAACTGCTGTGCGGTCCCCTCTCTGCAGCGCTGAATCCAAGGCTTGATAGGCTCTCATACAGGAAGAGGTGGGGCTAGCACAGGATATTTTGGTATTTCTTTTAGTAGGCATCAAAACACACCCTATTTTCTTTACTTTCACTATTTCAAAGAATACCTGGAATCCCCGAATATGAAAATGAAGGTTTAATCCAGATATGAGGGGAATCTTAGTTTTGTTGCTATTGTGTCTGATTTCAATACTCAAGGCATTTGCTCATGGCACCAAAGGGATGGCGGCAGAGTGGGTCTCCCTCCCACGCCACTGATGCCAGAGATCACCCAGCCTGGGTTCTGTTCCTTCACTGCCACAGGACACCCACAGCCTTCAGCAGGAAAATCTACTGCTTTTATTCTGAAGCTCTTTCTTCCCCTTTAACTGCTTCCAGATTCTTGGTGGAGGTGCTAGGATAGTATAACAGGATAGATATAAATTTGTCTTCTTTTTCCCCTTCTTCCTTCTTGTGATAAAATCGGTATTGATAGATCAAACCAAGTTATTGACTTCTGGGGCAGAAATGAAAATCATTTCTTCAATTTTTATCAACTGTCTGAATAGAGCCAAATATGTCAAAGGCTGGAAAACCAACGAATTGTCCT
Source organism: Scalopus aquaticus (assembly GCA_004024925.1). Classification (NCBI taxonomy): domain Eukaryota; kingdom Metazoa; phylum Chordata; class Mammalia; order Eulipotyphla; family Talpidae; genus Scalopus; species Scalopus aquaticus. The sequence goes on from PVIJ01022658.1 coordinate 1,885, forward strand.
ACCCCAGACTATCTGCCAAGCCTGGTTTGTAGACCGCAGCTTCCATAATCTCTCCTAATCACAAGGTGGCAAGTTGTTTTTAAAAGGGGAGAGGAGGGAAGGATAAATTTTACCTATTTATCAGTTTTGAACACACTGTCCTACATCATGGCACAGATCTACATTACAATTATGACTTCAAAGTCAGTCTTTTCAAAAGAGGTTTTTCTCACCAGAGGGAAGTCTCTATTTTTAAAATGTTGTCATGTTGGCATTACTAATAGACTTTTGCACCAAAACAACTGCTTGCCAAAATGCTATAAATCTAAAACTACATGTTCAAAACACCAGATGTGTGAGCCTGGGAATGCAAGGAAAGGATGAAGTTTCCAGTTAATGAAATTAGCCAGTACAAAGCTGTCAGAAAAGTAGCAGCATCCAGGAGTCCAGGGGTTAAACACCTTCCCAACCCCCAGCCTCTCCGAGTGTATTCAGTTCAATTACTGTGAATCCACATGACCGGTCACAACATAGATCTATTCAAAGAACAGAAACTTGCCAGCTCCCTGGGCCCCAGACACCTCTGCTCCAGGTCCTCACTGTTCCGACTTTCAGCTTTCATACCTCGAAGAATTAGAAGGTTGGTTAGCGTGAAACTAGTAGGTGGGCCTATGACACACTGCCACAGAGGAAAGGGGCGTGCAGCCTTCTGGCAGTTAATTTGCGTGTACATGTCATTAGCCAGAGTCAGTCCTCCCCTGCACCCACGGAGCAGCTGACCTGCCAGGCCACTTCCGGGAAAGACGTCCCAAGGAGATGACCATCAGATGCGGGGGTTGCCAGTCTCCTAAGGGATATACTGGCTTTGATTGTCCTCTCTGATTCCACAATTGGCAGCTGAAAGGGGCCAAGGTGGGCAGGGCACAGCTACTGAGCTGTCGGCAGCTTGTAACAGTGACTCTGGAAGGCAGCAGAGGTGGGTGGCTCTATGGAGATAAGCAATTCACACCTCCCCATCCTTCCTCCCACTCCCTAACTTGGAAACACAAGGTACTTTTGGGATCTGGAATCAGCCTCCCGCAGCTGTTCTGCTAGGGCTGGTGATTTACCAACTGCTTCCTTGGGGTTGGCCCTCAAGGAGAAGTTGGGATTTGCCTTTTTACTCAATAAAGGTCATAGCAAGACTTATTTTAGCCACACACCCAAACAGGCAGCATTTCCTACATCTCGAGTCATGATTTTACAGACTCATAGGAACCTTAAAGATCCTGAAAATGACTCATTCTGGGTGGAATAGCCAACTAGCAGAACAAGAATTAGAGCAGGTCCACTGAAACAGTGTTTCACACACTTGCGTTCCTCAAACTCTGTGGTCTGAAGCACATTTTACCTGGCGACCAGAGTGTATGAGTGTGGCATATACATTTGTGGTAATTAACATGCACATTTCTATCAATTGGGACAGAAACGCCGTCACTCAGTATTACCCTTTCCAAATGCTACACTCTGTCTTCTTTTCTATTACTGTTTTTAAATAAGCTGTTTTTGACCCACTAAACTTGTCTATGACCCACTAATGAGTCACAACTTGCCGTTTGAAAAGCACCCTACACATAAGCAAAGAGTCTTTGTGCTATTTTATACTAAACCATCCAAGTTGCTTTTAACTATGCAGTAAAACTTTCTGAAAATAAGAGTCATCATCACTCTTAGTTCAAAAAGACCTCATATTTCTTATAAAAAGACCTCATATTCCTTTTCAACAGACAATTATTTTCTCTATTCATTTCCAACACTGTAACGATGGCAAGGCTTTTAAAGTCCTACATTGCACAAAACACCCCTGGCAGCTGGTGGTAATGCCATAGCTGACAGGCCAGGATTTCAACGGCCAGCCCCCTTCTGAACATTTATAGGTGTCTTGCTCTTTCCTTCCTCACAATGATCAAGTATCACTTTACTAAGATGAGCAACCAGCCCAGGAGGCAGGGCTAAGATTTGAATCCAAGCTGCAGTCTGGTTTGAATCAACATGGTTGGTCCCCCATTTCCCTCAGGAGTTAACAGGGAATCCAGTCTCTCAACCAGTTCTATGACCTCACATAGCCTGTTCCTTATGACTGAAATGAGTCACTTCTTGCTGTGGTTCACTCCTATGTAAGCTTCACTTTAGGCCTTCCCTTGTTCCTTTATGCTGAGATGTCCCTCTGTGTTCTCCCAGTGCTCTCTTCCCCCCTTTCCTCTCCCTCCTTTATCTATTCAATTCATCTAACAAATATTTGTTGACATTTACTCTGGGCAAGGAGACAGAGTAGCAAAAGTGAGCAAGTCTTTGTCCTCTTGACCTCATCTTTTCCAAAAAGGGATGGGAGCAGGTAATAAATGATTAATATGTGACTCAGTGATAAGTGTTAATGAGAAAAATAAAGCAGAGTAAAGTGGACTGGGTGTGCACAAGGCAAGGGGCATGCATCTCTTATACTGGGAGACCAGGGAAGGACTTACAGGAGGATGTGACGATTCAGTAGAGTTCAAAGGCAGTAAGAGACAGCCCTGTGGACTTCTAAAGGAGGAACCGCCAGTGCATAAACCCTGAGTGGAGAGAGTGCTTGGCAGGCTCCAGGAAAAGTGAGCAGACCCCTGTGGCTGCAGTAGAGCAAGAAAGTGAGGTCAGATAGAAACAGGGCACCAGATGGTGTTGGGCCTTTTACCCTATAAGATGGGGAACCCCTGCAAGTTCTGAGCAGAAGAATGGTATATTAGTATTTGCCACAAATTTAGTGACTTAATACCAATTTATTATGTGACAGTTCCGAAGATCAGAAGTTAGACATGGCATGAGTGTCACTTGGATGAAATCAAAGCATTGGCAGAGCTGCATTTCTTTCCTGAGTGAGAAACTGTTTCCCTGCGCCTTCTAGCGTCTAGAGGTCCTCTTTCTCCATCTTCAAGGCTAGCAATATACTTCCTCTGATCATTCTTCTGTGGCCACATCACCCTCTGATCACAGCCAGGAAAGATTATCCACTGTTAGGGGGATTTGTGTGGTTGGGTTGGGTTCCCTGCATCATGGAGATAGTCTCTGTATCCTAAATCTCAACACCCACGGTCGTGCAAAGGATTCAGAGTTCCAGGGATTGGGATGTGGACATCTTTGGGAAGTGCCTTGTTCTGCCTGCAAGTGGTGTGGTTAACCTAAGTTTTAACAGGATCACCCTGGGTGTTTGTGGGGAACAAGTTGTAAGAGATAAGTGCAACAGCAGGGAGACCAGGTAGAAGGCTGGCAGAGTAGCCCAGATGAAAGTTGATCGAGGCCTGGGGCAGGTGCTAGAGTGAGGTGGTGAGATGGATCAAGTTCTGGATGCTTTGTGGCTTTGTGAAGGTGGAGCTGACAGGACTTGTTGATGGATTGGATGTGTGTTGTGGGAGAAACAGAATTCAAGGCTAACTCCAAGGCTGAAGTTGCTCCTGCCTCCTCTTACAATATTGACATATGGGTTTATTTGTTTAACTACCTCCTTATTAGACAGCAAGTTCTGAGCGACAATGGTTCAAATCTGTTTGTTCATTGTATTCTCACAACAATGAATGTACAGGACATAGTAATACAATCTGTAGTTACTATTTATTGAGCCAGTGCTATGTGCCAGGCACTTTATATTATCTCATTTAATTATCGGTAGTACCTACCAGGTAGTACTGTTACTAACCTCCTCTTATCAGTGAGGAAATGGAGGCCCAGAGAGATTAAATGACATATCAGTAAATAGAAGAGATAGGATTTAAATCCATATTGAATACGTGATTGAATGCATTCAAATTAAGCAAGGATTTGAATTTAACTAAATATTCTGACTGCACATGGGATGGAAAAAAGAGAAAAGGACACAGGTTTATAAATGTTTGGTTTTAACTATGGAAAATCATGTCAAGAAACTGCAAAAGTTAATATTGCTAATTTATGAGTTCTTAAACTATAGTCAGTCTTTGTTGTGAGGAGTGATGCAGACAGTGTTTTGGGAAGTGCTTCTCAACTCTGGAGTCAAAGAAGTGAAAGTCAAATGGCATCAGGCCCACCATGGAAGAGTGAGAAATACCCAGACTCAAGGGTAAAGAGGGAGAGATTTTAGTTCCAACCATTTACTAGGCAATGCATTTAGGGTATTTACCTTATCTTTCTAAGACCATTTCGACTATAAAACAGATATAATATTTTCTGCCTTTTCTATCTCACAGACCCTTTGGAGAAATTAAGTCTATTCACCCAATAAATACGGAGCACTTGCCACAAGTGCCTGGCCCTGCTCTAGGTCCCAGGAACACGTCATGAACAAGACAGACAAAACCCTCATCCTCATGGAGTTTGCAAACTAGTGGAAGGGTAGAGGGACAAAAACAAGAACAAAAATACTTACTGGCAGGGGCCATACCGTGATTATGAAGGTGGTTTCCCCAGGCAAGGCTTACCCACTGCGCTCCCAACGTACTGGCTCAGGCGATTTCCAAATGTGGGGATACTCGAGTGCATAATTTGTGGTAGTGGGGGACTGTGTTCACACTCTCCCCTGACTAAAAACAAAAACAAGAACAAATAAGTAGATAAGAGTGATAAATGCTATGAAGAAATGAAATGGGGAAGGGGTTATGGAGGGGCTAGTGGGGACTGAGACTTGGATAGAAAGAGAGGAAGTTAGACAGTGATCCGGGGGTGGGAGTCCAGGCAGAAGAAACAGAAGATAATATATTGTGAGGTCAGGATGAACCTGGGGTTCATAACTGAGGAAAAGCAGGGAGTCAGCAGGTGGGGAGCATGGTGGCAGATACCGGAGAGCCAGGCGGGGCGGTCATGCACAGCTGCAGATCATCACAGAGTTTGAATTTTATTGTGATGTGGGAAGAAGATAACAGAAGCAAAATCATGCAAAAAACAAACACATGCAGTGGGCAAAGGTATCCCCTGGCCTTAAGCAGCGCTATGGCACCCCTATTCGGAGCACACCTCTGAGACGGCCGGGTCGGAATCTTGGCCACACCGCTGCTGTGGCTGGCCTTGCCAGTTACCTGATTCCTTGGTGTCCCTGTATTCTCACATGTAAAATAGTGGTAATCATGGTAGCTACCATGTATGGGTTGTTTTGAAGATTAATGATGTATTAAATATAACCCTTAGAATAATTTCTAGAACAAAAGTGCTCAATAAGTGTTAGCCATTTTTACTATTAGAGACTGTAGGGTAATGGAAGTTATCAGTTTTTTTCCGACCTCCCGCCTTTAGCATCCATGATGGACCCCTGTGGTCTTACACACGTCCGATGGCGGCACCTGGAGCGTGTGTGGGCGTGCGTGAGTGGGCGCACCTGGGCCAGACACTGAGCCTATAAGGGCAGGGGTAGGCAGAGGACCCTTCGGGGTACAGTGGAGAGCATGTCAGAGAATAGCTAAGAGAAGAAAGAGCACATAGGGATTTGCGGGGGCGGGGGGGCAGGGTGCTGCCTGCCTGCTGTCTTGTCTCCCCTAAACCTGTGGGGGTGATGCCAAGGGCTCCAAGTTTCTCTGTTAAGCTGCCTGAACAGACAATGTACCTACCCATCCTGGGATGGTTGCAGAACATCACCAAATTGCATAACTGAGTTCATTACTGCAGAGTTCTTTAAGAATCTTTCTATTTTTAAGCAGAAAAATGACATATAAAGGGAAAACATTTTCAGAAAAGGTAAATGTGTATTTCTTATATATAAAGTGTTGTAGAATTCAGATAGGAAGTGAAATTAGCCTCCCCCAAAATTCTGAATGATATAAAAGTGCTAAAATATAAAGGGTTTCAATAAACACACGCGAACTTACTCAGCCCATTGCGCCTTTAAGGGACCGGCTCACCCTCTTCTCTGGTTATTCTTTCTGGTCCATGTCCTCCTGGTGAGATCTGCCCAGAGTCCTGCTCTGCCCTCTCCCAATGCCACTTGCCTCCTCTCTCCAATGTACCCACACAATGATTGGTCCAGGAAGGAGCAAGACCCAGACTGGGCCAAATCAGAGTCCTCTCTGGGATTTTGCCAGACACAGGGGAAAGATGTTCTCTCACCAACACCGGAAGCCCTAAGGCTGACGTAGATCATGTGCCAGCAGCCGACTACCACCAGGTGGAGAGAATGAAGCCATCACAGAGAAGCAGAGTCTACAGAGACAATAGAGCCATAGAGGCAGAGCCTGATGAAAATTCCATCACATCGTCAGCCAGATCTACCTCTGGATCTATGAGTCATAGATCCATATTATGCTTAAGAATTTGGTTCCTGGCAGTTCTCCTGCCTGCTGTGACTACATAGGTGCCTCTCTTTTTCCTAATAAGCCTGTCCTTTTAAAATTTGGTTTCTGTCATACCAAAAGGCTCTCCGTATATATACCTTCTATGAAAGATACTCCCAAATTTCCAGGGCAATCTGTGATTGCCTATAAAATGCATCAAGAGTCTGACCAATTAAAAAACTAATCAATACTGAATTGACAAGGTGGATAAAGATGAAAATCAAAAATTAGTCTTCAGGTTAGCTGATAAACCAAAGCACAGACTTTGTTATCAGATTTACAGAGAACTTCCTGCCAGTATTGGGGACACCTCAGGAAGGACTTCTGACATATCAAGGTTTCTTTGTATGTTATTTTTCAGAGAAACTAATTTCAACTTTACAAAGTCTAATACCTGCAGTACCACAGTGGTGCTATTTCTGCCATCTTTGTGTAATAATAAAAGGCATCATGTGTTTTCAATAGTGTAATGTGATTCCATATCCACAAATTTGCTGTTTGATATTTTTAAAGCTTCTCACTTTCACAATACTCAACAGAACCTTATTTTTGCTGTTTGAATGCAAGAAGGAAATTAGTGTGTAATTGAAGCAAACCAGATTAAGAAAACGCTATTCTAAAACCCAGCTGCCAACCAGCTACTCAGTCACCCACCTTATTTAATTTGTTGTCTTGGAATTGAATAGCAGCCAAAAACAAATTCTCTTCAAAACTGGATTAAGGTGCATATGGATAACAAAATGCTGCTAAACAGGTCTTCCCATATCAATAAATAGCTTGAAAGGAAAGAGGCAGATGTAAAAATCCCTGGGAATTTTTGAAACCTTGGCAGAGATGTTTATCATTTGGGTCATGCAAGAAACTATCCTGATAACAAGTAAGTGCAATGAAAACTATGTAAAAATGTTTTTGTTTTTATTTTTAACCTTTCTAAATCTAGGCAACCAGTGCCTTCAAGAAGCTATTTTTGGTGATGATACAGTGTTCTGACACCTTTCCCTTCAGTAAAATTGACACATCTGCTGAAATTAACATTTTTTATCTCCATGGCCCACATGTCACTGAGAAATATAAAATACTGTGTTCTTGCTAACCAGCATTTGGAAGCAAGCAGCTGTTCAAGTCAACACTATTCCAGTCCTCTGAGAGAAGGGACCGTGTTATCACCTTTGAATATTATAAGGCATTGTACAGCCTTACCCAGGACAGGTAAACTTAGCTCCAGCTATACTGATTTGGTAGCCCAAATCCCCCCGTTGGAATCTGCATATAGATAACAGCTTGACAATCCTTTGTGCCTATGTCTAGAGAAAAGAGGAAGGAAAAGCAATTCAGGCGCAAAGTTCCTTTATATCCAATAGAGGAACAGACCCAAGAAACTAGAATCTATACAACCTTTCTGCGTGGTCCCCTCACAGACAGCTACCTGTAAATTGACACTAGGGCTCCATCATTACAGACTAGAATCAAATTACATACTGTTGCTATATTGAGATTAATATACCTCAAGTTTCAAAAATAATTTATCATTTGTCATGTGCCTTCCTGTGTGTTAGAAAATATAAGAAAGGTGTGATTAGTTTAGGGAAAGAAAAGACATACATAAACAATTACAACACAGAGCAGAATATGGTAAAGGAGAAATAAGCATAATGGTAGAGGGACACAAAGGGGGGAAAAAATCACATACGAAAAAGTTTAAAGAAAAAGATTGAGCTTGACAGTAAAGACCAGAATCGTAGAGGGCTGAGAGAGAAAAGAAGAAGAATAAGAAAACAAGAAATCACTCAACTTCCCTGGACTTCAGGGAAGAGATTTGGGAACCTTAGGTCTACTCAGAAAGTAAAGGAGCAGGAGGAACCCCAGTTCCAGAAAACTAAGCTATGTGCCTCAGAGAAGGGAAGAACTTGAAGAACTCCAGGGTAGTGCCTGGAAGAAGTCCAACTGGCGAAGGTGGCGGAAGAGCATTACAGTTTGTCGTCAGTTGAGCTGGGAAACTAGGATTCCATCCAGCATAACAAAATGACAAATGCCAGTCAGCCCTCATGCCTCCTTAAGGCTTCTCCTGACTATGACTGGTTCTTGGACTTGCATTGTTTTTAATGTTCTTTAATGGTAGTTTTGATAAATGCTGATCTGGCATTTTGGAAAATATTACTCAAATGAGATTTGCCTAATGCTTTCCTCATGATTAAATTGAAGTTACAAATTTTGGGCCAGAAAGCCATAGAGGTAGTGCCATTCTTGTCCTGTGATAGCAAGGATGCACACTATCAACTTGACTTATCAATGTTGATGCTGACCTTGATCACCAAGTTGAGACAGTGTTTGTCAGGATTCCCCACTGTAAAGTTACTCCACCCCTATCTTTGCTCCCCATTCTGGGTCCTTTGGTAGGAAGTCATTATGTGCAGCCCTTTTTAAGGAGTGGGGAGTTGTGCTCCACTTCTTGGGGGCTTAATTTCCTGCTGAAATGGTTTTTCATATTGAATGCATAATAAATAATGTGAGGAAAATAAAGATATAACTACAAGAAGTCCATCATGACATTGAAAAATTTTCTATCTACATGCATACATATTTATTAAATTATACATAAATACAAACACATATAAAAATGTATACAATATTGATTCCCTTTATTAGGTAATGATTTTGAGATTATATTTCATGCTGCAGACTAATAAATATCTTATTTTTGAAATATATATCTGATTATTTCTTTTCAATACTAAATCTTCATAAATGTTGGATTGGAAAAAGAATACAGAATAAAGTTTATTTTGACATATCTTTGGGATGAGATGACTTTCTCCACTTGATGGAGTTTGCACTCAGGACATGACTTTCTTTACCAAAGAGTAAAAGTGAACTAAGAACAGGCCAACATGAAAAAAACATGCCTGACATACTCAACAACTGATGCTTTTTCTTTGTTGTACTTAAGGTTGTGGCATGAGTTACTCAAATAAAAGACAACAAAACCAACATTGAAGAAAAGAAAAGAAAGTAAGAGAAAGAGAATAAAGAACCCAGTTTCACCCAAAACCATGGTAGGAAAAAATACGGCTGGAAGGGTGGTTCAGGGTCAGATCATAAAGGAACTAAGGGCAAACCGAGTCCTGATTTTATCCTGCAGGTTGAAGGGAGCTAGGGGCTTCTAAGCCAGGAATATTTTAAGATATGATTATATTTATTTGAAAAGAAAGCTCACTTCCAGGAATAGGACAGATGATTAGCTAGGGTGACAGAGAGAGGACTGAAGAAATGAGATTTTGATGTTAATAAGGATCGGAGTGAGACTAGTTACAGAGAAGCCAGGATAGATTCAAGTGATATTCTGAAGGTAATGCTGATGGGACTTAGAATTCACGTGCTGTCAGGGCGAGGGCAGGCAGGGTATCAAAGGTGACTTGGTAGAGCATCAGTGACAGGAAGACACGGCTCCACAATCATGGCATTGTTTGCTAGGGAAATTTTATGATTCTAGTTTTGTATACATGGAGTTTAACAAAGGAATGTAAACTTAACATCTGCTTTTTCTCAGATACGCTTTTGATAAATAATGCTCTGACTGCTGAGTTCCAAAATTAGCTCTGAGCTGTCTCGCTCTATGCTCAACTGTTTTGTTTTGGGGCTCTAGAATATCTCCTTTCTCTAAGACCTGCCACTTTAACTGTCTAAAATTTCATTGAGCAAAAAAATAGGGGGCGGTTATTTTAAATGTTTTTCTCAATAGCTTTTTTTGTTGCCATCAGATGATATTTTAATTTTTATTATAAGTAAATTTTGCAAGTAATAACTTTTGTTAATCAGATGTGTGAACAAAAAGAACCACAGAGTTTGGGGTTCTAACTTAATGTATCTTAAGGCCTCCAACTCTAAAAAAGATTTCTTAGTTGTATGCCATCTGTTTAGAGACTAATTATGGTTTAAAAATAGATGATCTTTTGAAGGCAAATAGCATGAAAATAATGGAAAATATTAATATAGATTTCATAAACCTACAGCATATTTGGCATTACATTAAAAGAACAGGCTGAGAAAATGCCACAGTGAGACCCTTAATAAACAGTATTTGCACAGATAAGGAAACAGCTTCTTCAAAGAACAGCAAGACAGGATTTTGATTACTTTCATAAATCTCTTTACAAAGTACTATTGCTAATGATTAGTTTTTAAACTTTACCCAGTAATGTGTGCATTTATATCTATATACAAAGGGAAACTTTCTCTTCCTGCCTCTTAAGTCTATATTATGAACATAATGAACTTTTTAAAATATAAACATATAAAATTTTGCTCCTCCTCATCTATTGTTCTAGGTTATCTTTCCTTCTACAATGAGAATTCTTAACTGTCTGTCTACATATGCAGTACCATTTTCTCACCTTTTACTTATTTCTTAGTCTCCTGTAATATGGCTTAAGAAGTCAATTCTCAGGTCACCATGATCTAGCAACCCTAAGGCTAATGAACTTTTTTAAGTCATGCATTATACTTAGTAGAATATCTGAAATGTTTTAAGATATGTTCCAAACACATTTTTTTATTGGCCCATCCACACTCTCAGACCAGGTAAATCCAGCAGAGGGAACTTTCATCACTTACAATAATTGAAAAGTCATCATATTTATACTCATTGTATTTACATAGTTAATCCAGAAAAATAGCCAGAAGGAGAATACGGTAAAGTATATCCTTCCATTTTAATTCTCCAGTGAATCTCATGAACATATGTAATTCTCGAGAATTTAGGCAAAAGAGGAAGGTAAGTGTCCAAGGTGTTCAAGACTGGTTCTTAATATTTAAGAACTTTTAGGACTCATAATCTAGTTACAGAACTCATGTAACTGATACCTTTTCAAAAGTGTTAAAAACCTTGCTAAAACAAATATGACCGTACAGAGTTCAAGGAGTGATTACATCAGTAACAATCTATTCACCCTCATGTGAGATTGGCATTTAAAGCCAGAAACAATGAAAGCAAGCCTTGGCATCAAGAATAGACACAAACCCACCCCCAGGAGATGGTAACTACCCTCAGATACTTACTTTTGAAAGAAATCAGCATGTTAAGGCTTGGGGAAGATCCCTTTAATGTACTCTTGAGGGCAAAACTGTCTTTCAGCAAGCACAATCAGTACTCATCAGCACAAGCAGTAATCAGTACTCATAAGAACAAACTGGAATCAACAAGTAAACTGAAGACTGGGGCTGTTGGTCCTTGCTGAGTAGCAGAAAATGCACCACTCTTTAGCAAGACATACTTTCAAAATGCTTTAAAAATTGGAGTTTTTGTTCTTGGGCTAGGTTGTTTTGAGAAATCTATTTAAGTGAAAGAGCTCGTTTTATGATTCTGAATAATGATTTAATTCTTAACTCCTTCCTCTTAACTGAAAAAACACAACAACTAAGTCAAGACAGGGCCACAGTTCAATGAGAGATTTATTGTGAAAATAAGGAGTCAGAGAAACTGGATTCTAGTTTTCCCTTGCCCAAAACTAGTTGTGTAATCTTGAATTCTTCGCTTGGGTTTACTTCTCTGAAAAACAAGGACATTAGATTTAATTCACCTCCAAAAATATTTTCAGTCAATATCCACATTGTTATATGAAGATGTTAAAGGGGAAAATAATGAGAAAAAGGTAAATCACATTATGAACAATTACTTCCTTTTTATTATTCATCAAACATTTATTGAAGCTTCTATTGAGTTGACCCACACAAAACTCTGAGAATGCTGTAGTACGTAAAAGAACTCCTGCCTTCATGGAGATTTCTGATTAGTGAGGAAGTCAGAGAGCAACCAAGCAAACCAACCAGATAAGGAAAATGTCTGAGAATAACACAAGAGACATTTTTTTTTTTAGAAAGGGTGGGTAGAAAATGGCACCTCTGGAGAAGTTAGAGCTGAACCTAAAAAAATTAGAAATCCATAGAAAGAACTGGCGAAGAGCATTTAAGGCAGGGGACTTGCCAGTGTTTAGGCATTATAACATGGGAAAAACTGAGGGGGAAAAAGTATGGCCGTAATTATTCAGGAAAGATGCACAAGATTTGAAGTAGATGGGGGCCAGTGCATATAATCTTGTAAGGCATTCTGGGATATCTGAACTCATTCTCAAGGGTGGTGCAGAAATAACTGAAGGGCTTTAATTTGGGCAGCAACACTTGCTGTTATTGAAAATAGTGGAAAGAGAAGGGAAGTAGGGAAGCCACTTAGATGGTTACAGTAGTACAGTAGTACAGGCAAAGTATGGTGGTGGTTTGACTAGGATACTGTGGTAGGGAGTGGAGAAGGGACATTAAAGATATATGACGGAGGTAGAATCAAAAGACTAATAGAGTTTGCACATCTGAGAGAATGAAAGGAATTGATGCTGAAAAATATTATGGTGCCAAGATTCATCGGGGGGAATGCCTTGTGTGGGGAAATGAAGCAATTGAGAATAGCTGGGGAAAAAGAGCTGTTTTAGACATGATGCTTGGTATTTGTGAGCTTACGTTTAATTATGCTTATGCTGTTCTTAATAGACATGCTGTTCTGCCTCCCTCTTACATCTTAGGTTTTGATTTTGGTCATGATAATTGCATAACTTTTTCCCGTGTTTGTTAGGTCTATTATTGCTAATACTTCCCTTAGGCTGAAACATTTCATTAGAACAAGGGATAATGCAAAGCTGCTTATAACCCCCTTTGTCTATAAAGTGGGGTCAATATTAAGATAAAAAAGATCAGCCTGCAAGATCATCTATTCAGTCAATACTCATCAATCCAGAAAGAAACAGAAAACAAAAATTTATAGTTCTTTCAATTTCAGTAAATTTCTGGTAATATAACAAAAATGGCAATAGAACTAAAACACTCATTTGGCAGACTTACTGAAAAAAAGTTCAGATTGGGCAGTTGAGATAAAATCATGACTGCACACTTGCCAAATCCACCCTCACTGACCTACTCTCAGCATTACCTCCCTCCAATAATTCCTCAAATAAACAATGACTCAAATCTAAATTTAAAGTGTAGGAGCCAAAAAACCCACTGCAAAATATTTTGCTGGGGCAGTTAACCAAGGTTTGGGAGGGTAAGCTAGACAAGACACTTGCTATCGGCTATCTTCCCAGTGAATGGCTGATGTGCAAGAGCTATGAGGGCAAGGCAGTTTGGAAAACAGCTTTTAACAGTTAAATCTGAACAGTCCTATCAATACTGAAGCACAGCAGCTGATAACCAACCACATCACTCACTCACTCATTTACTCAAGAGGTTATTTTGCTGTTTCCTGAGTAAGTTACCAAAACAGTCTTGAACTTGGAAAATTATAAACAATCTAAATATATTGTGCTATTATTACTGCCACATCTCTTTCTTTTTTTTTTTTTTAATATATATTTTTATTGTTATTTATGTCTTTTACATTTTGTATTCCCCTAGGGTAGCCCACCACCAATTCACCCGTGATCCATCTCCATGGTCCCTTGTGTTCTTTTCT
>PVIJ01022659.1:0-15659 GCA_004024925.1 Scalopus aquaticus
GGGGGGAGGAAGGAGCCGGAGGGAGGGAAGGGAAAGGGCACAAAATGGAATAGAAAAGAACACAAGGGACCATGGAGATGGATCACGGGTGAATTGGTGGTGGGCTACCCTAGGGGAATACAAAATGTAAAAGACATAAATAACAATAAAAATATATATTAAAAAAAAAAAGAAGAATTGGGTGTTGAGAGGAGGTAGCAGGAAACAGAAGTTTGTTGGGGCTCGTAGGAGGTATGGAGGTAGCTGTTCAGTTTTGGGGTGGGCTGGCTGCTGTGCCGGCGGGAAGAGGGAAACTGCAGGCAGAAGAACCACATGGCTGAGGACACATCCACCACCCAGAGTGGACATGCAGCCTGAGAACGAGACGGCCTCAGGCAGGGCCTGATCACATGTGCCTTTTGCTGGGGTTTCCCCAGGGCTCAGGTCTCCAAGCACCAATCAGAGCAGCCCCAAGTTCTTCCTCAGGAGATTTGCATGTTGTTTGCTTGCTGTTTCTCTTGCTCAACTTTACATTTGTCGTTGCATTTAAGCCCAGAACCTGCAGCCTCTTCCTCACCCGACTGAGTGTCAGTGCCGTCATTTCTGCCTTCTCTGGACTACGTGAGGCAAAACTACATGTCCAGGAAATGACCAGACATGAGGAGGACCCTCTGAGGAACCATAAACTCAAGGCCTTCTTCCCTGGAGACCCCACTCTTTGTCCAGTGCTGGAGGCAAGACTGTTGCAATGTGGGGTGGAGGTGGGCACCCAGGGCTGGGTCGAGTCCTGCTGGTCCCAGTTGACAGTGGTAGTGACCTTGAGCAAGTCACCCCCCGACCCCCACTCTTGTGTTCGTTGCCTCATCTATGACTTGAATGGCTCACACTAGGTCAAGGGGTCCCTACCTGGAATCCACAGATAGGCCTGGATGTACATTAGGCATCTTTTCTGGGGAGGGCCCATAGCTCTACTTTAGTTCTCAAAGGGGAACCAAGGCCCCAAAAGATATTAGGACCACCAGCTTGGGGTGATGTCTGGGAGCCCACGGGTCAAGGCCCCCACTCTGCAGTTCTGTCCGAGGTGCACCTGCTGCTAAGTTGATGAGACATGAACATCCACAGTCCTGTGAGAGCAGAGAGATGCCAGGAATGCTCTAGGCGAGAAAGGAAAGCCAGGTCACCATTTGGAAGCATTTTTGGTAAACTGCCTGAGGAGAGCTCTGGAGAAAGAACCCTGCATCTGCGGGGCCTCTCAATCTGTCGTCACCCCCTCCACCACCCACTGAATCCAAAAGAGATTCGCTTTTGTACTTAACTTTGTTTTCATTATTTTGTGTTCTTTTTATTACAGAGTGTCTCCAAATTGTGAATCTGCAGACATGACACAATCCAGATTCCACGCGGCGTCTCGGAAGGAACCAAGGCTGAGATGACCCAGCGCTGACCAGCCAGGCGGGTGCAGGAGACGCGTGGGGAGGGGCCGACTCAGGTGCTGCTCGGACAGGCCAGCTCCTTCCTCGGCTGCCCGGCCACCCTGGTTTCTCTGCTTGTCCTTTCCTTCAAAATGTGGATTCCAGGGAGTTGACAGTGGTAGTGACCTTGAGCAAGTCACCCCCGACCGAGAGAAGTGACCGAGAGAGGGACCGCACTCTGGGAAGTCGCCCGGTGCTTTGGGGTGGGAGTGGCGTCTGCAGTGACTCAAAGCTGCAAGGCCTGGGACGCACCTCCTGCAGAGTAGCCGCTGCGCTGGGTTGCAGGCCTCCCAGCTGCGTTCTGTGTGACCGAATTGGACACCTCTCACTTCCTCTGCGAGAGGAACTTGGTGTATAGATGACGTGCAGGCAAGTGGGTTGCGCAAAATAGCACATCCCCACCTTTGGCCACCTACCCCCAGCCCTCAAGGCCTAAGAAAGGAAAGAAACAGAAAAAGTAATACCTGACGGGAACTGGGCTTCAAACGAGACTTTTGTCAGGACCCAAATGGCCGGCCTCGGCACGGGGTGATGCTGACCGGTGATGGCGCCGCACTCAGAGGGATACCTTGGTCATGGTCACGGAAATCACAGTCTCCTTAGCTGGTCCCACTTCTTCTAAGCCCCTGGTTCTTCGTTCTCATGGGGACCCCACCTTATATGTCTTGTGCGGTGTGAGCCCAGTGCCGTGTGTGTGCTCACACTCAGTAGGCACCTCCCTGGCCACCAAGAAGACCTGGGGTCAGACGCAGCCCCTTCCTGTCCTAGAGCCGAGGGTCAAGAGCGAGCTGCCCTGCTGTGGAAGCCCCTCCTGCCGGCGCCTTCCCCCACGCCAGGTGACGGGCTGGACCCATGTTCCAAGTGTCAGGCGGTTTGGGGGCCACCAGCCCTGTGCGCAGAGGGGTGCCCAGTCTCCACAGGCGGGGCAGGACCCCAGCCCCTCAGCTGACACCCGGGACAGATGTTTGGGTCTCTGAACACACCGTTTGCTTCCTGCTCAGAGGCTGGAGGACACGGGCGATGAACAAATCCTGCAGGAATGATGCGCCTTTGAAGTTCTCGGCAAACAAAAATATCTAAGTCATGTGGGGCAGCCACACCCACACCGCACTAGGTCAGCGGGCGAAGCGCAAGCGTGGGGCCAGCCGAGACCCCAAGCTGCGCTTCCGGGGGGGCTGAACTCTGAGTCAGTGAGGCTCTTTGGGTCTCATTTTTGTGATGGGGGACCCCAAGACCCACCTCATAGAGATGTCAGAGGCACAAAGAAACACTCCTTAGATCAGCGCCTGGCACAGGGGAGGCGCCCAGCACTCTTTGCCCCCCCTGCTTCCCTTCGGAGTCCCCTCCCCTTCCTCTGGCTCCACCTCTCCACGAAGATGACACTCTGGGTCCTCCCAGCCCCGATGCCCGGCGGTGCCAGGGCTGTAGTCTCCGGCTTGGACTCCAGCAACAGCTTCCTGCCCAAATCCGTCTTCCACCCTTGCCCACTCCCACTCATCCTTCCCGTGCCGCTGCCCTCTCCCCAAGCGCCTCCTCGCCTCTCAGCCCTCCAGGGTGCTCCCGGTGCCTCCCTCCCTCCCAGCTCACACTTGGACTCTGGCTAATCCAAACCTCTCCCTGTTGCCTCTGAGCCAACTTCTGTCCCATCTCCTGTCTTTATTCTTCCAGCCATTGCCAGCAACTCAGATTTCATGGTTTGGCATAACAATGCTTTCTCTTGGGGGTTATTGCCAGCCCCTTCCCAGCCCCCCAACCACTCCTGGTCGCCTGACCCCATCTCTGACTGCCACCTCTGTGGGACCTGGCACTTGTTCACTCATTTCATCCTTACAAAAAATCACCCTATGAAGCAAGCAGAAGTATCTGCATCTTTACAGATGGGGAAACTGAAGCACAGAGAGGTTAAGCGACTTGACAACAGTCACACAGCTCTTAGGTGGCAGGATTCTTAACTCTTAGTTAAGAGAAGTGTTAACTTATTTAACTCCTGGTGGTTCTGTGCTCTTAGACATAAACTACTCTGCCAGGTCATGCACTATGTCTATTTTGTTCACATGCCTGCACCCGCCCCTCACTCTGTGAGCCTCTCTAGGGTCCTGCCCAGCTCAGGACAATAGGCCTAGTGTGGGATCAAGTCCACCGAAAGTCTCCCACTGAGGGGTCCAGCATCTGCCCACCTGTCCATCACGAAAGGAGGCTCCATTGACAAAGTTAGCGGAGCCTCTCACCCCCTCACGCCCCCACCCCTTTTATCCCATCCCCC
Organism: Scalopus aquaticus; assembly: GCA_004024925.1. Taxonomy (NCBI): domain Eukaryota; kingdom Metazoa; phylum Chordata; class Mammalia; order Eulipotyphla; family Talpidae; genus Scalopus; species Scalopus aquaticus. The sequence goes on from PVIJ01022659.1 coordinate 3,715, forward strand.
ATCCCTCCCACCCCCTGTCAGGAGAAGCCAGAGGGGAAGTCACAGCTTGTGGGGCCTCCCACCAGGATGTTGCGGTGAACGGAACCAGAGCTCTGTCTTAGGGGCTTTGTGCCAAATCTGTTGTGGACCAAGTTTGCTCCCAGTCTCCATCTGTGCCCCGCCTCTTCCCCACACCCCTTCCACCTTAAGACAACCAGCAGCACAGTCCAAGCTTCTTGCCGTATTGTCAGGTCAGGTTAAGTTTGCATCGTAAACCTCCAGGTCTGACATCCTGGAATGTCTTCCGAGTCTGGTCCTGAGTGATGTCTCCCTCTGGGTGCAGTTTCCGCCAAGGAGGAATGTTGTTGGAATGCAGCCTCGACTGACACCTGAGCTGCTGCTGGCTCACCAGTGGATGATGCAGCTTAGCAGGTATGGGTCAGGGGCCCCAGTGAATCACACTCTCCCAATGGGCCCATCTCCAAGACCGGCAGCCCAGGCGAGGGACGCCGTCTGTGGCTGGGAATGACCACAACACCGTAGTAGCTAGCTTGTTAAAGCACATCCTACGTGCCAGGCTCTGACCCCAGCAGGACCACACAGATCTAGTTTAATCATCCCAGTAATGTAGGAATAACCCTGTTCTACAGACCAGAAAACTGAGACTGAAATCAACCCACTTTCCAGAAGCCACATGGTGGTGGATGGAGCCTGTCCTAACCACTGTGTTCCACGGCCTCCCGGAAATGGAGTGAGATGGACTCAGCCCACACAGAAGTTTAGAACAGCAGGTTTATCAGCCAGAACGACTGCTTGTGCTTGAGTGAGACTGCCAGCCGCCAGCCGAGGGATTCCCCTCCACCAGGGCTGCAGGCAGGAAAACAAATGGAAGGAAACTGCACCGGTCTCAGGCCGCTCCCAGTATCCCCATTCCAGCCCACTTTTCTCTCCCACACGTTTTCCAGTCACCCACCCGCCATCTTCCAACGTCTACCAGAAAGAAGGATGTTTTCTCACCCCTCCAACATTTCCGTGTCTCTTCTAGGTCATTTAATCCTGGTCCTGGTCCTCTGAGGTTGGCGTCACCCTTCCCATCTGGAATGGAGAAGCTGAAGTCCTGAGAAAGCGGGAGACCTGCTGGCGGTCACTTCATTGGCAGAACCGGTCTTGAGACAAAGGTAACCGAACTAGCGCCTGTGATCTGCTACTGCCCCGCATACCCCTCTGGTGGAACTCAACTCCCTGAACTCCTCCAGCCCCAGACCTCCTCTCAGTTCAGTTGAGGACCAGCATCCTGCCAAAGAGCAGGAGGACACCAGCCCTCTGTAGACAGATATCTGTGGGGTAGGCCAACCTTAGCACACTTAACATGGGCCTCTGGGAGCACCAGACCAATGGGCTGGACCTCTGGTTCTGGCAGACCACAGGCTTTCCTTTCAGACTGGGAAGGCTCGGCCTTCCTGGTCCTTGTCCTGCACATGTGCTGCCCACCAGGCTCCCTCGCTGCTCACCGAGCTGGACAGAGGTTCCCACGGCCAAATAGCTGGGTTGGGTCCTGTGACTTCCCTTCAGGGAGACGCCTTGCCTGGAGCCACCCAGCCCTCAGGCACTGATGCAGCCACCTGCTGCCTCTCACTGTGGAAACAAAGTGGGCAGGGGCGGGCCATTCCACTGGGCTTGGGAAACCTCAAGGAGATGCACGGAGCTGTGCAGCCATGTGGGCCTGGGTTAAGTCCCAGCTCTCCCTCTGGTTAGTCAGTGACCTTGGGCAAGCTCTGATGCTTTGCTAAGCCTCAGTTCAGGTTCGTAAGAAGGCATCAATAATACCTCTACCAGAGTGTTGGCTGAATCCAAAAATTTACAAAAGCATCTACCCCAATGCCTGGCACATAGTAGGGACTCTTTTAAGTTAAAGCTTTTAATTTTTTCCATTCTAATATTAAGTGTCTCCAAGATTTATGCAGTCGGAAAGAAAAACTCTAGAATAATCCCAAAAGATAAAGCAACAAAAGCCACCACTGATTGAAATGTTCTCTGTGACTAAGAACTAAGGGGTGATTATTTAGTCTGGAAGTAAAAGGAAGATGATGTCAGGAGAGGAAAGGACAGATCCTTCTTAGGTGCTGTGCGTGCACCATATGCACTGTGTGTGTGGTGGGGGGGGCTGTGAGTATGTATGTGTGGGCGCATGGGTATGTGCACTCAGCAGGGGAGGGGACACTAAAATATCCCCATCCTCAAAGCATTTGTACAGAATTAGAATTAAAAAGATCTGTAAGCCACAGGCCTCCCTGGTGGCACAGCAGTTAAGCGCTGCGCTGTGGAGCTGTCAGCAGTGGTGACGCGAGTTCGACGCCTGGCCAGGGAGATTCCCACATAGCGCGGCAGACCCCTCCTGCCCCGCCCGCTGCTCCCCTCAGCAGTGCATTTCCGTCGACTGCCTGTGCTGCTCCCCACTCTGTCTCTGGTTAACCCTCTCGCCGCCCCACGCCTCTGGCCTGTACCCCAGCTTGTATGCATAAATAACTAAATCTTTAAAAAAATATTCCTGTCAGCTACAAAGTGTTACATGAATCAGAGGCCAGAAAGTTCACTTCCAGGTCAGGTGGGTCCTGCATGACCTGCGCTATTTCCTGAAGGAGGTGCTAGTTGAGGGGACTTTGAAGACAGGATGGGATTTCCACAGGTGGCCTTGGGAACTGGGGGAGCAAAGGGCATTGTCAAAAGAAGCCACAGGGGCCTCCCTGGTGGCTCAAGGGGTTAATTCTCAGCCTATGAAGCTATCCACAGCCACTGCAGCACGATGTCAATCCCTGGCCAGGGAGAGTCCCACTTGGTGCAGCAGACCTCTCCTGTCTCACCCACTGCTCCCCTCAGCAGTGTACTTCAGCCAATCTACCTGTTCTGCTCTCCGCTCTGTCTCTGGTGAATCCTCTCACCACCACCCCCTCCCACCCCAGCTCTTGTAAGCATGGATAAATCAATTTAAAAGAAGAAGAAGAAGAAGAAGAAGCCATGAAACAGGACCAAGCAGATATGTCAGTGAATCAGGAAAATCCCAAAACCCAAAATATTCTTACTAGTTACCTCTATGTGCTGGGAATGATTTTTATGACTTTCAAAATTTCTAAATTCTCTAAAATGAACAGAGATGATTTTTTATAGTCAAGAAAAAAAATCATTTTAAAAATCAGCAATAATGACGAAACCAGCCAAAAGACAGTACCTTTGAGGGGGAAGGTAAAGAAGCAAGACTTTTTCAGACTCCAGGAAAAGGCGGCAGTAGAGGAAGGACTGGTGCCCGCTGGGGTCTCAAGCTCAGTGTTGTTGACGTTTGGAGTGGACCATTCTCCGTCGTGCTGTAACATCCTGCCCTCTACCCGCTGATGCCCCCACCCCAGCTGTAACAACTGAAAATGTCCCCAGGGGAGAACCACTGCTTGAAGCCCCGGCATCTTTGATATGAAGGAAAATACATCCTCTGTAGTTCTCTACCTGCACAGAAGGAAAAGCCCTTGATTGCATTAGCTCCACCGAAATGCATCCCTCTTTCATCCAGTTCCGCCCCCACTGACCCGAACCAGGAGTCTCAAGTTATCACTGCCAAGCTCCCTGCCCCTGGCTGAGGGAATCACTTATCTGTAGAAAAAATTACACGAGAAGCCCTAATGCCCAATGAACACGTGAGGGACACTCAAGGAGCACCAGAGAACAGCAAACCCGAGCTGGTTTGTGACAGTGGCAAAGTGAAAGCAAGCGCAGGCTGCGGCCTTGGTCCCCTCGGAATCTGACTAGATGAACTCTAAGGTTCCATGAGCCTGTGTGCACAGGCCAACCCGCTTTAGTTCTCAAGTGAGGAAAATGACATTTGAAACTCTTATTTCTCAAGGTCACACACCTAACCATTGGCAGAACCATTACAGAAACCCAGTCGTCCTGAGTTCCTGCTCTTCCTCCCACATCCTCAGGCTTCAAAGCATTGCTTCCTTGTGCCCGAGAGAAGATGAAAAATGGAAGGTGGACGGGGCCAGGTCACTTCTTCGGGCCATGGAGTGAGCAAGGCCATAGAGAAACCACCTCTCCATAAATGGCAACAGCACCACCAGCGTGGCTTTCCAAACCAGCCACAGCTACATGCAGAAAGATAGGGCTAATTAGCTCTTTCAAGACAGGGGAGAAGCTGGGGTGACGGATTGTGTGCTAGTCAATGGCGGGTTGCTGTGACAGAGGGCTGCAAATGCCACTCTGGGGATGTGTTAATGAGCGCTCTGCATGCACAACACAAGAGGCAATTACTCTGTTCTCGCTGGCACCAGCTCCTCCTGGCAGGAGAGCTGCCGGCAGGGCTGGAAGGAGTTCAGCAGAAAGTTCACTGAAAAAGCCAGATGGAGAAGGAACAGGAGTGACCATCGCCAAACAGACACGCGCTTGTCCGTCTGCACTGCTGTCTCCGGGCGGACGTGCGGAGGAGGCGGCAGGGTGGGAGGAAGAGGAAGAGGCTCAGCTGGCGCATGGGAAAGTGGTGACCGGCTGCTTCCAGACTGCGTGGAAGCCTCCATCTCTGATAGCTTCCCAGCCCGTGGGGCCCGCTTCCCTCCTGGCCTGGACATGCCATCCAGGTGGGGTGCCAGGAGCCATCCCCAGAAAAAACATGGCCGGGAGGTGAGTCAGGAGAAGAGGGGCGACTGCACCTCAGCTTGCAGAGGAGTTGCATGGCGCTCAGTTCCTGGGCAGACCCAGCTTCTTTCTCCTGGGTTCTCCTAGCAGAAAGCTGGTGAGGGAAGAGGCTGGTCCAGGTGCTGGAAAGGGGAGTTGGCACCTGCCTCCCCTGCTTGGGCCTAGTCATTAATGGGATGGTCCAGGAAAACTGGTCCCCAAGCCCATCTAGGTGAGGTCAGGTTAAAAGCAACATGTGAAGGCCAGTTGAGTCGCAAAGCTTAGGGTACGTGGGTTCCACACATTTCCCAGGCTGCTACTGTGGGAACGAACAGGTTGTGGAGTGGGTAGTGCGGCACAGGAGCTCTGGATTTTCGCAGCAGCCTCTCCCAGACCCCGCCTGCTGCATTTCTGGGCCAGGAGGGAATTTTCTGCTTCATTGCATGGCACAGGCCGCCTGCTGCCACTTACGTGAGTCAGGAGGGCTGCCCAGCCTGCCGTGGGTGGCTCACATCAGCCCTGAACCTCCTCTCTGTTTCTTAGCAGGGGCTGTACCACCCAACATCCCCACCCTGGAAACCACCATCACCAACTCCAGGGACACGTCATCGGTGCCAGTGGCCTGGCCAGAGGAACACAGGGTGGGGGCAGATGGAGGTGAGCAAGGGCTGAGAAAGGAGCCCTCTGTGGCTTGCTTCTCAGCATGGAGGGGTTGGGAGATTTGGAAGTTAGTTGTTCTCCAGGTGAGCTTGTCACAGTCCTGGAAAGAGTTTGTGCAAAAAGAATAGAAACAGCACCACAGGTCTCCCAGGGACTCCTCCGTGGCCCTGACTGGGTCGGCCCTGGGGCTTGGCAGAAAACTGGTCAGATGAGCACTGATGCAGGAGAATGAGGGCCCCGCCAGGATAGGGGCAGTGCCAGTGGCTGCCCTGGTTGCCGAAGTGCCTCCAGGCTCCGTAAGCACTCGTGCAGAACCCTCTACCTCTTGGGCCTCCCTACCTGGTCCTCCTCCCTCCCGGTGCTCACCCTGCTGCCCACTAAGTGGACAGCAGAGCACGGTGCAAGCATCAGAGCCACCTGGAAAGGGTCAAAGTGGAGCTTCCAGGCCCCCCGTTCCCTAAGGGGTCTGCGTCAGTAAACCCAGGCTGGACCCAGGTCGCTGCACTTAGGCACACATCCTTAGGCACACATCCTTAGGTACACATTCTGGGAAATGCCGAGCAGGGGCTCTCTGTCAAAACTGGTTTCACTCTTTTTTTTTTTTTTTTTTAAAGATTTATTTATTTATACATACAAGCTGGGGTACAGGCCAGAGGCATGGGGTGGTGAGAGGGTTCACCAGAGACAGAGTGAGGAGCAGAACAGGCAGATCAGAGATACACTGCTGAGGGGAGCAGCGGGCGAGGCAGGAGAGGTCTGCCGCACCATGTGGGATTCTCCCCGGCTGGGCGTCGAACTCGCATTGACGCTGCCTACAGCTCCACAGCGCAGCGCTCAACCGCTGCACCACCAGGGAGGCCCCTGGTTTCACTCTTAAGAGCTCAGACCAGAACTCATTTCACAGCTCTGCTACGGCACCTCCGAACCTCGGTTTCTGTGAGCATCGAAAGGGCCAGCCCACCCTGTCTTCTCAAGCTGTGCAGATTGAATGAAATGATGGAGGTGAAGCCTCAACACACTGCCTGAGGGCAGCGAGCACCCAATAAGGCTGGTCAGCCTTGGGTGGTCTCCAGGTGCCCCCTGCCCCCTCCCCCAGGTGATCAAGAGATAATGACTCTCTGGTGGCTCTGACTCAAAGCTGTCCCAGTCTTTAGGGGAAATGATGCAGGGGCTTTGCGAGTGACCTACTTCCTGTTTGGAGAGTCTGCCTCTGGCATCCCTGAGGGAGGTCCCCATTTTCCACCCCAAGAATGAATTACAATCCCTTATTAGGTTATTCCCCATGGAGCAAAGAGATGGAGCTCTCTCTGCCTAGGACGTCCACCTAGTCAAAGGGAGTGCAGGAAAAGCCCCTTGACAGCTTGATGTCTTTTTTTTTGGCTTTGAGAAGAAAACAGAAGGGCCAGTAAATGGCTATCACAGCCTGCGGGCGGAGCCAGTGAAGCTGGGGCCTTGTGAGAAAGACGGGACTCTTGCCCAGAGGCTGTTGGCAGCTCATCCTCCAATCCTGGCCCTCGGATGGAGGGACCCCCGGGGCACAGCCTGGTCCTAGAGCCTGGCTTCCCTTTGCTGACTGGGCTCTCACACCTCCTCATGGTGTGGCTTAAAAGCACCTGCCACATCTGATGCCTGAGATTGCACCCCTGGAGCACTCCAGTACCCTCAGGCTTGGGGCACATTGAACCCCACATGATAATGCTGTAAACCCTTAAAGGCCAGGCGCCAAGGACACCCTCCATTGTTGGTAGCTAGCAGCAGAAGCAGCATGGCCCGTAATGGCCGTTATCACCCTTAACACTTTGGCGTTACTGAGCTTCCCATTCTTCACAAACAAAAGAAGGACGCTGTGAGCCGCTAGGTGGCCAGGGCAATGGGGGCTCCAGTGAATATGCATTGGACAAGGCAGCCCCGTGGCTTGAAGAACTTAAAAAACTCTGTAGAGAAGATTTCACAGCTCTCCGAGGAACAACACGCTGAGCAGCTCCTGGGGGGGGTGGGGGGTTCAGAGCTGATGTTTGATCTGGAGGAGGCAGGGAGGGTGTTTCTCTCTCGAAGAAAGGCTGCCCTCAGTGGCTTCTTTCTGGGCTCCCTCAGGGTCCCAGGGAGGTGGCAGGAAGCTGTTCCCCCAGAGTCCAGGGGCTGTGTCATCGAGGATCCTGTAGGACTGACTCACGTCCACAGGGCAGGAACTGGCCGTGGAGACAGCTGCCCTTTCAGAGAAAACCCCCTCCTGACCAGGAAAAAGGAGAAATAGAAACTCATTTGGCTTTTACCTGGAAGCTCCCTGTTTACTGTGTGACTAGTTATTTAAGGCCTCTCTCCCAGTTAGGTTCCCCAGGGATCACCTTCACCCCTGAACTCTCAGTGGCCAGGGCAGCGGGTGCTCCAGCGAATGTGCACGGGAAAAATAAATGGACGGACGGGTCGGTAGAGGGACAGATGGATGGTGGGGGGTTCCGGTGCCCCCTGCCCCTGAGCGGCTCACAGTCCAGTCGGGAGGTTAAGATGCACCTGAACAATTTGCAGATACTGAGATCTGGCAGCGTGTGGAGAGGCCAGTGCTTTGGAGAGGCCGGTGAGAATAAGCCTCACAGGCCTCCAGCCACGGGAAGTGGGGGTGACAGTGGACAGTGGCTGCCCTGTCAGAAACCCACAACAGAAACCCCAGATCGCCCAGCCAGGCACAGGGCAGCAGGGACACTGGGCCAGGCCTGCTTCTGAGAGATAAGCGGCTCTTCTGACTCTGGCTCTGGCTGAGGACTCCCTGCGGCCTTGCCCGACCTCCTTTGGCTGCGCGGCAGCCTCCGACGCCTGCGCCAGCCCTTCACTCAGAGACAGACTTGCAGCAGGGCGAGACGGCCCTCCCCGCCCTCCTGGCTCTGTCCTGCTTCTCTCGCACAGGTATTTCCCTGAGTTAAATCCTGATGTTCAATCCTGTCCTGGCATCTGCTGCCAGGGGGCCAGGACTGGCAGTGTTGAAAGGCCCCCCGTGGGCTGGGGAAGTCAGAACATGTTTGATGGAGGAAGGGGCACTTCGAGGACTTTCCTAGCAGGGCACCGGCAGCCCAAAGGGCAGATTCCTGAGCAGGGCAGTGGGACGCCAAGGATGGGTGCCCTGGGCATGAGCGGGATCCGCCTCACTCACTGCAAATCCCCTCTGCTTGAGGCAGCGCCCAGCTCATCATGGCTCCTCGTTGAGTTCTTGCTGGCTAAATGAATGATCAGATTCCTTCTGCCCCATCTGCCGACCAGAGTGCCTTGGCTTGCCCGTGTCCTAGAAACCATAGCACTCGACAGGAATATTGGGTAGTCAGAAAGTCATGATATATTTTTTCCATGTTTTTCAGGCAAAAATGCGTCATGGCTTTTCCAGCAATGCAATCGTTGCTCGTCATCTCTGCCCCTAGCATTGCTTCTTGAGAGCAAGGAGGACTTATTCTGGAGACCCAACGACCTGCTTGTAGTTGCTGTCCAAAGAAGGAATGACTAGAGTAACAGCCATGGCGGGGAGAGAAGCTGGGCACGGGGAGGCGGCTCAGTAGTCATCACATCTGAGAGGTGACTCCTTTGGGGGCGCGGTTTCCGGGGTGCTGCTCGGGGTGCCTCAGTTGGTAAAGCTTTCAGAGGAAAAGATGGCTGCACCCTGGCCCCCACCAGCTCGTTTCCCCTCATACTCTGTGATCTCCTGGGGACCAAAATCCAAAATAGCGGATTTTGCTTTAAGAAACTTTATCCCACTGGATTATCTTCTGGGAAAGTACACTCAAGTGTCCCACCCTTTCCTCTCTAAGGAGTGTTCAGGTGATACCAGAGAGGCCAATCAGATACTCTTCCTAGAATGTGAATTTTTCATAGAGACAGTAATTAAAAACAGTTGGGGCTTACTGTATGATCCAGCAATTTCACTTCTAGATAGACACACCAAATAATTGAAAGAAGAAACTGGAATAGATACCTGCACACCAATGTTTATAGAAACATTATTCATAGAACTAAAAGGTAGAAGCCACGCAAATGTCCATCGCTAGATGAATGATAAAGTGGTAGGCATATACAGTGGGTTCTCATTCAGCTTTGAAAAGGAATTCTGATAGATGCTACCACATGGATGAACCTTAGAAGCCTGCCAAGTGAAATAAGTCAAATACTATATGACTTCACTTTCATGAAACATCCAGAACAGTCAGATTCATAGAGACAGAAAGTAGAATAGTGATTGCCAGAGGCTGGGGGAGGAGGGAACAGGGAGTTATTATTTAGTGAGAACAGAGTTTCCATTTGGGATGATGAAAATTTCTGGTGATAGCGGCACAGCACTTAGTGCCAATGAACAGTACACTGAGAAATGGTTAAAAAGGCCAATTTTTGTTGTGCATATTTTAGTACAATTTTTAAAATACAAAAAGGAGGAAAAAAAGTCAGTTAGGGTGTTTTCACACTCAGTGCTCGTTCCCTAAAGAACCTGTTCATTAATTCATGGTGCGGGGGTGTGGGTGGGTGGGTGGGTAGAGGGGACTTCCTACCTGGACCCCTAGGCTTCCTTTCCTGGGTTTGAATCTTGTCTCCGCCATATGTCAGCCATGTGAGCTCGGGCAAGTTTCCACCTTCTCTGAACCTCAGTTTTCTTATCTGTTAGGGAGACTGACACCCAGTGCCTGCGTAGGAGGTTGGGTTCCATGGAAGAACACACATCATGGGCTTGGAATGCTCAGTGGAAGCTTCCAGTACCAGTACTTATACTTGTGAGTACCGCTTTAATCCCTAAGCTCAGTGGGAAGTGACTTTTTCACTTTCTTATCACCGATCAGTGACAGGCCTGAGTCAAGGACCAGACCTCAGGTGTCCTGACTCCCCAGCTTGAGGGAGGAGGAAATGACTCTCTCAGGGCTTGGCCTGGTAGTTTCAATGGACAAAAGAGCATGGCCACCAGCTTTCGCCACATCTTGCCCGAGTGCCTTCTGGACAGAAAACGCTTCGTTCCCCAACCAGTCTTGTTTGGCCATGAAGGCATTTTGAAGAAGAGGAGCTTTAACTCAGTGTAGGAAAGGGACATGGCAGGGACATCCTGTACCCAAAGGCATCTTAGAATCAGCTTCCTTTGATGGGTTGTAGCTGCCTGGCCCATAGGATTTTCGCGGATTGGAGGAGATACTGCCTGGAAGCACTAAGTTGGTTCCTGACACACAGTAAGGACTCAAGAGACTGTAGCTCCCATCCTCATGACAATGAGAGTCACTGAGGGCATGTAGTTTCCAGGGATTTGTGAATGACCCATCAACCCCCATCCATCCCTCAGTGCTGCTCCCTTCAGCTTCTGGAGTCTGGAATTCCTCGCAGAGACAAATTATTTTCTTCCATCACTGGAGGCGTGAGGAGCAGTACAAAGCAGAGGAGGAAATGTGACAGTGCGCACCTTGAGGCTCGCGCAGAAATGCTGCCTGGAACCTGGGGCTGCCCTCAGGGCCTGAGACAAGCAGACTCCCCCAGAACCTCAGTCCACACCTTCCCCCCATCTGACCCTTGCCCCTTCACTCAGTACAAGCTGGTTTCTGAAGAGGTCTAGCTAAGAGGTAACTAAGGGGGTGGAGACTAGGGAAGAAATCCCCCAGCCCCACTGGGGCAAAACCTGGAGTCTGGGGTGGGCATCTGGAGCCCCTGGCCGCTGTGGGGTGACTTGGGCTCTCTGTGCCTCCCATCCTGGTCCTTTCACATCTAGTAAAGCGCTCCCAGGAGCTCTGAGGTCGCAGAACTCAGCTGTGCCCTCCAGGGGTTCTGTGGGGAGGCACCTACTGTCGCCTCAGCCCTGAGCCCCTACGCTGCTCTCAGCCTCCGCCATGTTGGATGGTGCCCAGGGCTCCCTCGCACACAGCAGGCACCTGTGGATCAGCAAAAAAGTAGGAAATTCATTTCCCTGGGGCAAGCTAGCACCTCTGGCGACCAGCACTGGGGGGAAATGCAGGCAGCGATTCTGGCCAGGCTTCTGACACCTCTCAGGTACTGCCGGCGGGGCTGAACCTTCCCCCAGACGCCTCCTTTATAGCACAGCCTCTGTGCACTTTTCCGCCTTTCCCACCCCTCTTCCCTCATCCCTCACCCCAGGATCACCTTCCATATAAAATACCTGCATCTAAGTCCTTCTTTGGGCTCTGTTTTGGGGAAAACTGAAATAGGCTTCTCAAATGTTATCTCTGAAAACATGGTGAGTCCTAAAATTAAGAAAGGAGCAGGGTGCTGGGGAGCACAGAGGAGGACGCCCCAGCTGCCTGGGCACAAGGAAGGCTCCCCAGAGGTGGAGAATTTGACCTGAGCCTTAAAGGATGAGAAAGACTTAGTCAGAAGACAGGTAGAAGCACTCATTGCAGGCAGGGAGGTCAGCCCACAAGGAGACCCAGAGTGAGGGACCATGAGGAATCCTGGGCCATTCCAACTTGCAGAGTCCAGGATGCCAGCGAGGAGGGCAGCCCAGACCAGGAAGGGTCCACACAGAGCATGTGGTCCAAGGTAGTAATGGACACGAAGCACCCATGTAATGAGGCCTTTCTAGTCCCCTGGAGCTGGCAGGCGAAGGTGATCCCTCAAAGTGAGGAAGAGGCAGAGAAGAGGCAGAGGAGGAAGCAGAGGAGGCAGAGGAGGGGGAGGAGGAAGAAGCA
>PVIJ01022660.1:0-15662 GCA_004024925.1 Scalopus aquaticus
GAACAACAGAAGGAACAAGAAAAAGAAGAACAAATGAAACGAAAATCAAAAGGAATGAGATAATAAAATTAGATTACAATAAATAAAACTGAAAATTAAAAGACTGTTCAAAGTATTGAGCATCATTTAAACTATGAGATGGATTTTGAAAAGATCAACAGTCTCACTAAGAAAAAGGACTAAAAAGTGAATAAATACACGAATAAGAAAACAAAGAGATGAGATTACAACAGATGTTCTAGAAATACAGAAGATAATAAGAGCCTATTGTGAGCATCATTATGGAAATAAACTGGATAATCTAGAATTCGACAAATTTTAAGAATCATACAACTTTCCAAGTCTGAAATAGGATGCAATAGCTTAAGCAGTCTAATCGCAAGTGCAAAAATTGAAAGAGTAATCAAATGTCTCATTATGAACAAAAAGCCAACAACAACAAAAAATTGTTTCCACAGTTAATTCTACCAAATCTTCAAAGAAAACTTAAAATTTACGGTAAGCAATTTTTTCCGAAAGTTTGAAGAAGGTGAAACGCTCCCTAACTCATTTATGAAGGATACATTAACTGATCCACAAATCAAATAATAACAGAATAAAAAAACACAATAAGCCAATAACTCTAATGATCATGTGTATAAAAATCCTTAACAAATCTTAGCAAATAAAATCCAGCATTATATAAGAGAACCATCCGCCATTAACAACTAAGTTAAACTCCAGGTATGCAACCTTGGCTAGCATACAAAAATCCATCAATGTCATTCACCAGATCAAGAAAAAGAAAGACAAAAATCACATGGTTATCTCAATAGACATAAAAATAAACGCCTTTGACAAGACTGAATAAACATACAAAGATCTTAAAAATATTCAATTAAACAAGAATAAACTGAACTTATCTACACATAATAAAATGACATAAATAGCAAATGCACAACCAGCATCATAATGAATGTTAACAAATGGAAAGCACATCACTTTACAACAGGAAAGGACAACGATGTCCACTGATACCACTAATGTTCAATATAGTAATGGAAGTCCTAGGTGGAGATTTAAAACAATAAAAGTCCTGACATGACTCCAAATCAAAAAAGAAGTGCATCTATAATTATTTGCAAATAACATACTACACATTGTAAATACAAAAGACTATTGAGTGCTGCAAGAAAAAAATGAATAGAATCAATAGGTGGGATAGAAAATCAATATAGAAATATCACTAGAATTTTTATACAGAAACAAAGAATTAGAAGAAGCATTTTTTATAAAGTCCACTTACAATCATACTAAAAAGAATGAAATATCTGGGAGCAAATTCAATAAAGAAGGTGAAGAAACTATATGCCAAGAAGTGTAAAACAAAGGAAAAGAAATGGAAAGATAGTCTTGCTCAAGGATTAGAAAAATAAGTATTGTAAAAATATCATATTGCCTAAGACAATTTATAAATGTAATACTATATACCACAAAATTCCATGACTTTTAAAAAAATGAATTTTTATTAAAAAATTCATATGGAATCACAAAAGACCCTGAATAGCCAAAGCAATCCTGAGAGAAAAAAGGAAAGTAAAGTATCATACACCCTGAGTTCAAACTGTATTACAAAACAACAGTAATTAAAACAGTGTGGCATAGGAAAAAATTCATCCTGTAAGAATGGTCTATATCAAAAAGAATGGGGGAAAAAGTATCGCTGAGGATTTGTAGAATAAGGAACTCTTGTACACCATTGGTAGGAGTATAGCCTGGTCCACCCATTCCTTATGGAAAACTACATAGAGGTTTCTCAAAATATTAAAAATGGCTCCACTGTTTGGTCCATAAATTCCACTCCTAGGTAGCTACTAAATAATATAGAATGAATGCAGAGAATATTGGCAAGGATGTGGAGAAAGGGGAACACTCATCCACTTTTGGGACGGAAACTTGTTGCAAACTCTATGGAAAACAGTATGGACATACCTAAGGAAAAAAAAGAAAGGAAATAACGTGATATAGCAATACCACAGCTAGAATTTTAAAGAATATGAAAACTCTAATTTGAAAAGATTTATGCATTCCTATGACCACAGCAGTGTTATCCACAATAATCAAATTGTTGAACCAATCTAAGTACACTACAGCAGATGACCGATAAAGAAATTGGGAATATATACTCAATAAAGTACTGCTTAGCTATTTTAAAAAGTGAAATGCTGCTTATTGGAATGAAATGTTATGAGGTGATTAAGCTATGTGAAATAAATGAAAAGTGAAAGACAATGTTTAGTTGAACATTTTATGGAATATAGATAACCAAGAAATATGTACTGACAAAGCACAGCAAAAATAATTCTTAGACTATGTGAAAAACAAACAAACAAACAAACAAAAAAAACCTGTTACCAGAGGTTATAGTGGGGAAATAAGGGGAGAGAGGAAAGGAAACATGTACATCATGGGCACAGGAGTATTGACGGAGGGTGAGTGAAGCGACTGCACATATGAAAGTGTGTATATGTATTCAACTGACAAGAAAAAGAAGTAAAATGAGAAATGAAAATAAAAAGAATTGAGGACTAGAATTTTATATTCACATAAAATGTTACAGAATCACATTTTCCTCTTCACTTTTACTCCAATTTTACTACATACTTGCAACAAAACTAATGTTTCCAAATTAATATGTAGTTTCAATAAAATTGCCCTTCTTTTGCAGAAGCACAATAGGAAAAAAGCATAATATACTTGTATAATATCTGCTTTGCTGGAATTTTTCAGAAGGAATATTAAATTGAACTCTTAATAGTATCTATATGTACAGAGAAGTACTCAAGTACTCAACATCAAGACTTTGCCTTCAATATCTGTGTTTTCTGGTAAATTCCCCTCTTCTTTAGGTCCTCACAATGGCTTGGATTTACTGAAACCTTCAAGCTGTGACTTTTTTTAACCCTTTTTGCCTAATAGACCTGGAACTCTGAAAACAAAGCATTTAGACTCTTTTCTGTATGTTGGCTTTGAGATTAACCTGAATCCCTGTTTGCAGTCTGATTTTGATATGATCTTCAATTCAGAACTTTATAATACAACCTACAAACATGTTTTCAATTGTCTATAATAAAGGAAAAGAGAGCCCTATAAGATTTATTTAAATAAGTAGGGGCATAAAAAAGAGAGTACTTACTAAAAGTTCATTTTCTGGTGTTGGAGAAAGAAAAGCAAATGCATAAGTTCATTTCATGAAAAGATGTAATTTACCATTGTATCAAGTTTTAGTTAAAACAAAGAAAACATTCTTAATCTCAGAAAAAGCAAAACATAAAAAGTAATTTTTCAAGCAAAATGTCATTAAAAATTGTATTATTTCTTCATGGTTCATTCAATCTAATGTATAAAAATTTCTCTTTAGCAATTTTTGAGACCATTTTTTTCCCCACAAGATCTTTACTTTCATATTCTTGGTTCGAGGACAAACCTTTATTTCAAGAGTATTGAGTCCTTTCCCTATGAATCTCTCTGAACACAGAGCATAATAATTTATTATGTAAATGACAAAATAATTTTAAAAAGCTGTAATTAAAATTTAATTATCATGCAATTGACATGGAAATTTACTCCATTTGTGATATATAATATTGTAATCACCAGAATTGAGCAATAGTAATACCAGAACATATTAGCCCTTTAACACGTTTACCATTATTTTAGAACACTCAGATTAATATTCACATACTAAAAACATTACTCCTATGTGACAATAATTTCCATGAAGATTCAGTGAACTCAAGTTTTCCCAAATATTTAATATCACTTTTTTAGTTGATTCACTTTTTAAGTGGAGAACAAACATTTGGGGTATCCATAGGAGTCCTTTCAAGTCCTCCACTATCTGTTTTGTTTTGTTTTTTTAAGACTGCCATTTCATAATTTTGAATTTTGGAATTTTTTTTAAAAAGGCATTAAGTGGTTTAAAACACACAGGCTACTATGAAACAATATCTAATAGCACAGAGTAACAAAGATTTTAAGAGCAAATCTATGTGACAAAACTCAGCTCAACGTAATGCTGACAGAATTAGATTTCCCCTAGTGTCTTGGGGAGATCAGGGCTAGGGCAGAGGTGTGGGGAGGTGGTGGTGAAGAAAGAGGTATGTGAAAGAATTCACCAGAGACAGAGTGAAGAACAGAAAAGGCAGAATTATTGAAATACACTGCCAAGAGAAACAGCAGACAAGACAGGATAAATCTGCAGCCTATCAGGATTTGAGGGTCCCTTTTTTACTGGTTTTGCGGGCTTTCTAACGGGGCAGCAAAAAAAACTGCTCCAGTTGTCTGCTGTGATATCTGGTCTCTGGCACTGCCCTTTGGCAGAGAAACATCTACTGACCTCTGCTTCTGAAGCTGAGCTGGCTTTTTTGGTCATGGTTGTCAGTTTTGTGGCTTTTCCCACAAGTCATCTATCCATTCCCTTTTCTATTCAATCCTTCCAAACCTACATGCTGGGCCAAGAGTGGGGGCTAAGTTTTTAACCTTACTAAATTAGACCCCAACACCTAGCTAACAGAGGCCTTGAAACAACAGGATAACAGTTTACAATTATTAACTGACCACAGTTTAAGAAGACTTCTTTTTTTATTTTTAGCACACAAAATAAAATGAAAGTTGGTTTTCACATTTTCTCCCGCACATATTCTTTCCTGTGCAGAAGTCAAAAACTTCCAGTGTCCTTCAGCAAACCTAGTCCCCATCACTACTGATACTAAACCTTAATTTACAGAAGTCTTATAAGAAGAAGTCTTATAACTTATACTTGAGTTTATCCAACTTGAACATATAAGGTTATCTTTCTAAGATAACCTTTTCACAGATTGTTTACATTATTTTAATTATGCCATTTCCTTATAGCATGCCCTATAACAAATCCACTCCAAGAACCCACTTTCATCTGATTTTTCTTTTTTTTAAGATTTATTTATTTATGCATACAAGAACTGGAGTATAGGGGAGAGGTATGGAGTGGTGAGAGGATTCACCAGAGACAGATTGGGGAGCAGAACAGGCAGATCTACCAAAACACACTGCTGAGGAGAGCAGCGAGAGAAACAAGAGAGGTCTGCTGTGCCATGTGGGAAACTCCCTTGCCAAAAATTGAACTCATGCTGCAGTGGCTGTGCACAGCTTCTAGTGCTGAGACTTAACCCATTGCACCACCAGGCAGGCCCTCATCTGATTTTTCTTAAATTCTCAAGAAAAATATCTGTATTCCTTATATCATCCTTTATTCTCCAAGACTGTGCATCCTTCTTCATAATTATTTATCTTATTGTTTCTACTAGCTTTCATAAGTTAATTAGAACTTTTAATGTTAATACCTTAATTTTCAGGGCATCCCTAGTGGTCCAGGGTTTAAATTCAGAACTATCATGCTATCACAAATGGGCATGAGCTTGATCCCCAGCAAGGGAGCTAACCCACAAATGGCGCAGCAGAACTCTCCTGTCTCTCCCACTGCTCCCTTCAGCAGTGTATATCAGTAGATCCGCCTTTTCTGCTCCCCACTCTATCTCTGGTGAATCTCTCACTACCCTACCCCCTGCATCTCTGGCCTGCACCCCAGTTTTTGTATGCATAAATAAATAAAAATAAATATTTTTAAAGAAACTTTAATTTTCAAGATGTAAGAATTGTTATACTATTATCTTTTTGGAATGAAAGAATTACAAGTAACTTTTTGTAATTTATAAAATATGTGCTTAAATTTTTCTTCTTGCAGATAAACTATGACATATTTTACTTATATAAAAAATTTTTATTCGTTTTCAATAAAAAGCCAAAAGTAAACCTTAAAATTCATTTATTATTATTAAATTTATTATTAAATTAATGTTTGCAACATTTTATTTTCCAGAAGAGATCTGGGAAGCTATTTAAGTAACAGTAGTAAGAGGAACAGGTTCAAAATGGGAGTTACCCGTGGTAACCACTACATTTGTAAATTTAGAATCTTTTTAGTGTATCATTAGCTTTTTCATTACATTCATCTTCATTAGACATTTAGCTACATGGGTCCAATTTATTTATTCAAATTTAAATTTCACGTCATTTCTGTAATCAATTCTATTGTATAGAACGTGTTCTAAATAAATAGTAACTTTTTGAGGTGTCCTGGTGCAGGGGAATTCTTTTTGTAATCCTCTAGGTTTTTCTAGACTGGGGAATAAGCAAACAAGCAAGAGAAAAGAAAAACAAACAAATGTAATAAAAGGATGCATACCTCATATGTCCATGGGAAAAAAAGTAAGACTGAGTAAATCTTTAAAGTGGTTTCAGTCACCTTCTTAACACATTGTATGTGGGAAACGTATTTATACGTTTTACGTTGACTGGTAATAGAGCGTGGGACACGTATTAATACGTTTTTTTATAGGCTAATCGTAGAATGCGGGTAACGTATAAATATGTTTATTTTTATATTTTTTTTTAGACTTAAAAAATTAGCAAAAATGGCCCACACCATCTGTCAGCGCGCGATAAAAACTATCTGCCAACAATGTGTTAACCTCAGCTAAGACAAAGGATGTGGGAAAGAGAGAGGGAGGGCTAACTAAGTTACCAGTGAAGGATCTATAAACAAAAGGTATGGCTGTTAATGCAGATTTAGTTCTCCCTTCTCCATTGAAAATAGTTAAGAACATTAGGTTTTCCCTAACAGCAAGGGGACCCCTTTACATAGAGAGTTCCACCAATGAAATACTCATTTTAAATAATATTTACATTATATATGACTAGATGAATCAAACATTCTCTTTAGCTACTGGCATATTTTTCTCCTTCAATCTTTACAGAAGAATGTTCATCTCACCTTAAAGATAGTCTTCAAATTGACTAAAAGCTAACTAACTAACAACTTATTGAAATAGAACTAAAAGTAAAACTTTCTCTACAGCAATGACCCCTCCCCTTTTTAGATTATTTGAGAGAATGATAGAATTTCTGTGCAGAACAATAGAATTTCCATAAAGATATTAAGTGATATGACATTCATAAAATCTAATCTAAATCCTTTATTTTATTTTTTTTAATTGGAGACGTAAAAATAGGTGGTAAAACATTATCATGTTAGGGCCTCTCTGGTGGTGCAACGGGTTAAGTGTAGCACTATGAAGCTATCCAGAGCCACTGCAGCATGAGTTTGATACACAGCCAAGGAGATTCCCACATGGCGCAGCAGACCTCTCCTGCCTCGCTCGCTGCTCCCCTCAGAAGTGTACTTCAGTTGATCTGCCTGTTCTGCTCCCCACTCTGTTTCTGGTGAATCCTCTCACCACCCCCATGCCTCTGGCTGACACCCCAGTTTGTATGCATAAATAAATAAATCTGAAGAAAAGATCATGTTAATTTCTTAAATATTATTGTTCTAATTCAGTTAAAGAATGAAACTGGTTCGAAATTAGCATGGTGCATAAGATTCTACTAGTCTACTTTGCATCACTGGAAAAGTTATCATTGTTTTGTGCTGTAGGGGAGGGGAAAAAGATGCTTTTTTAAACTAGTTTTAGTAACTTGAGCCCCAAGAGACAAACTGGTAAAAGAAAAATAACAGTAGAAAAAAATAGATTTAGTTACAAATTACAGGGGGAGAAAATATATTTTCATTTTACTCTCAGATGTAGCTTTTGTAAGTAAAAATGGATTAATAAGAGAAAGACAAGTGGAAGTGTATTGTTATGCATATCTCATGCACATGGAGAGCTTCATGCATTAGTACCTCAGAGATCTATAACGAGTGTTTAAATATCATCTTCACTTAAAACAGGTAGTAGAGGGAGTAGAGAGACAAGTTATGGTAGACGGTAGTAGAGAGACAAATTATGGAAAAGTGACCAGGAAAAGTACAGTAAAAATGGTAAAGTTGTACATATTTCAGCTGGCATCTTTGTATTGCTAAGGGTCTCTTATGATTTCAGTCTTCTCTTTTTGGTACAGTATGTGACTGAAGGAGAATTTTAGGGATTTTATATGATCTCAAAGGACAACAAAGTGTGGTGAAGTGTCTATACAAAGGAAAAGAAGTTTGGATTTCAGGAGGGAGGGAGAATGCACAGGAAGTATATTAAATGAGAGTTGCTTAGCAGGTTAGTTATGTAGATTCGATTATTTGTTTCTTCACTGATAAAAGTAAGTGTAATCCTCAGCTTTCTGGTCAAGGGGGGGAGGGACTGCCCGACCCCCACGCCTTCACCCTCCCTAAAAGGTCAAAGTTACCCCATCTCTAGAGAAACTTTGCTGTTTGTCTCTGGTCAAGCGGTGTCTCGGCTGTGAATTCTTCTCTCGACTAAGTCGAGAGGTTACTACTCCCAAGTCCAGAAATCTGAAAATAGAACAAGAAGACCATGAGAGGTGACGCAGCCTTCTCCCCTACTGGTCTGAAAACAAGCACGAGGCTGTCACACAACTTCATTTTGCACTTGTGGCCTGAAGAGAAAGGTCTCTGCCTGCTCTCTCTCTGTTTGTGTCTCTGTCACTGTCTCTGTCTCTGTCTCTGTCTCCTCTCCCTGTCTCTCTGTAAGTGTGTCTCTCTATCTCTCCCTCCCTCCCATGGCATTTTTCCCCTTGTTTTACACCTAAGTATTAGGAAAGGCCGGGCAACTGCACCTGCTTGAGCACCCTTGTGAACCACGCCCACGGCTTCCAGCAGCCCCATAGGCGCAGTGGATCCGGGGGCGGACCGGCTGCTTAGGTGCTTCTCTGGGCCTGGCCTACACAGCCGCCAAGACCCGATCCACAGCGCCAATGCGGCCACGCCCACTCCCCTTGCAGGAAGAAGGGCCAGAAGCCTTTTAGCCCTCCCGCGCCCCGGGAACAGCCGGCAAGCCCAAGTGTGCTCACAATCCCCTTGGCAGTGGCTCTGCAGAGCTTCATTCTGCACTCACTTAACCAGCTACACCCCCAGGGCGACCGCCCTGCACACACACACCGCAGTGATCCTTGGACATCAGGATCTCACCAGGCACAATAGGAATCTCTTGCCTGGCTTGGGAATGGACTCGAAGGGGGTGAAGGCACTCATTTCCATCTCTTCCCTGGGCTGTTTATTTTGCATACCTGATGTCTTGGGAGTGTCCAAATCATGGGAGTTTAAAACAAAATGGGAGTTTTCTTCCAAGGTCAACGGTTTCAGTTAGGAGATTGTCAACGTGGGACTCCCCACTCCTGAGTTGAGCCAGAGCTTTCAGAGAGATTCAATGTGGCTGCTGCTGTTTTCTGACAGCTAGGAGAAAGCTTCCCAGAAATCTAAACGAGAGTGAAATTTGGGGAGCCCCTCATTTGTTTCACCAAACGACAGTGTGTGGAACCTCAGGAGAGCGCCACAAAATCTCCCCCTTTTCTCCTGGAAGACACATGCCATGAATGTGCCCTCTTTGGTTTCTCCTGAAAAGTTAAAAAGGGAGAGGGAAGCATTGTCACTTCAAAGAAAAAGTGTCACTGAGGCTGCTCAAAACTAATACGATCGGGTTTATCACTCTTTTGGAACACCTGCCAGTGCCTCATAGGCATGCAAATCTTCGCTTCTGATTGTCCGAAAATATTGCACACTTCAGCGGTCTGAGAGCCCCAAAAACTGTCTCTGAAAAGGAATATCGTCTACACATAAATAAATAAATAGAGAGTTGAATAAATAAATAAATAGATAGATAGCTAGATAGATAGATGGACAGATAAATAAAAAGACAAACCAACAAAGAAATCATGAATAAAAAATATAAAAATAAATAAACAAATCTGGGACACAGCGCCACCTGGTGGCCGCATCCAGTAGGTGCCGCCGGAAGGGAAGAGGAGTCCAGTGGGCCAGGGCTGTGCTGGGCCCTTAGTGCTGCGGGAGTGGAAAGCTCTCAGGCTTTCAACACTTCCTTTGGTTCCCTTTCCAAGCCGTTTTCATTCAAAGACAAACCTGGAGCTTGGAATTATTAAGGACATTAAAAATAGCCATACCCGGCACCTGCCCGCTCCAGGCCCACCCCGACTTTGGTTGGTTGGTTGCTTGGTTGGTTGAATCAATGAATGGATGGATGGATGAATGGATGCGTGAACGAACGAACCAACAGAACAAAGAACGGACCTTTTCTGTGTTTGCGAGTGCCTGAAATCCAAGGGGGCTAGTTTCCTGGAGGTTGGAACAGATGGTAGCATGGCCCAGGGCCTCCCACTAGAAATCCATTGTGAGTGGAATCTTCGCTGGGCCCCGAGCAGCAGGCACCAGGGTACTGCCCAGCCCTGACCAGCTTTCCATAGCAGCGAGCCCGTTTATATTGCCACCAACAGTATAAGAGGGTTACATTTTCTGTGCACCCTTGCTGCAATTGTTGGTTTTGGTCTTTTTCATTTGGCCATTCCTACTGGTGTGAGGTGTATCTCATTGTGGTTTTTATTTGCATTTCCTTGATGATAAGTGATGATGACTTTTCTTCATGTTTCTGTAGGCCATCTATGTGTCATCTTTGGAGAACTACATATTCAGCTCTTCTGCCCATATTTTGATTAGATTATTTGTTTGCATTTGGTAGAATTGTATGTATTCTTTTTTTTAAGATTTATTTATTTATGCATACAAGCTGGGGTGTAGACCAGAGGTATTGGGTGGTGAGAGGATTCAGCAGAGACAGAGTGGGGAGTAGAACAAACAGATGGACTCAAATACACTCCTGGGGAGAGCAGTGGGTGAGGCAGGAGAGGTCTGCTACGACATGTGGGAATCTCCCTGGCCCGGGAAATTAAACTCCTGCTGCAGTGGCTGCTGATAGCTTCATAGTGCTGCATTTAACCTGTTTTTCCACCAGGGAGGCCCTGTATGTATTCTTCGTACATCTTGGAAATCAGCCCCTGTGCCAGATATATAGTGTGCTAATATATCTTCCCATTAATTTGGGTGTCTTTTTGTCTTAGTTATGGATTGTTTGGTTCTGCAGAAGATTTTTAATTTGATTTAGTCCCAATTGTTTGCTTATGTTCTCTTTTGTTTTCCTTGTTGTTGAAGAAGTGTTTGTGAAGACATCACTAAAGCTTATGTTGTGAGTTTTCTTCCTTTGTTTTTTCTATAAATTGTTGCTCTCAGATCTTACATCCAACTTTTTTAATTTTAATACATTTTGATTTTAATACATTTTGATTTTTGTATATGATGTGAAATATTGCTCTACCTTCATTCTTTTAAATGTGGCTATGCAATATTCTCAATGCCGTTTATTGAAGAGACTTTCCTTATTCCAATGTATGTTTTTCTCCTTTGTCATTTATTAACTGTGCATATAATTGTGGGTTTATTTCTGGGATCTCATTCTGTTCCATTTATCTGTGTGTTCTTTTTGTTCGAATACTATGCTATTTTGATTATTGCAACTTTATAGGATAGTTTGAGGTCTGCTGAATATGATAACACCATTGTCCCTCTTTTTTATTTATTTTTTTTTGTTCAGTATTACTTTGGCTATCTGAAATTTTTTGTGATTCTATTTGAATTTTCTAATTATTTAAAAAATGCTATTGAGATTTTGATAGGGATTGAACCTGAGGACTTCTTAGGGTAATCTGTTCATTTTGACTATGTTGATTCTTCCAATCCATGAGCAGGTTGTATATTTTCATTTCTTTGTGCCTTATTATATATCATACAGCAATGTCATATTTTTCTTTGTTCAAATTCTTCATGTCCTTTGTTACATTTTTTTTTCATAGGTATTCAATTTCTGTTTGGTGGAAATATAAATTGAATCATTTTATTACTGTTTTCCTCTTCTTACTCATTGTATGTAAGAAGACAACTGATTTTTGGGTATTGATTTTATAACCTGTCACTTTACTGTAGTAGTTTATTGTTTTAAATAATTTTCTTTAGCGTTTTTATGGTTTGCATGTAAATTATTAAGCCATCCGAAAATAATGATAGCTTTACTTCATCTTTCCAAATTTGAATTCCTTTTATATCCATCTTTTCCCTAATTGCTGTACCTAGGACTTGCAGCTCTATGTTGAATAGTAATGGTAAAGAGTGGAAATCCTTTTTTTGTGCCATATTTTAGTGGAAAAGCCCTGGGCTTTTGTTTGAGAGACGGTTTTGATTATTATATTAATTTCTTTGCTTGTGATGGATTAATTCAGGTTTTCAATTTCCTCCATATTCATTTTTGGATGATTATAAAGTTCTAAGAATGTGTCCATCTCTTCTAGTTATTGAATTTTTTGGCATATAGTTGTTCATAGTTGTCTTTTATTACACTCTGCATTTTTGCATTGATTTTTGTGACTTCTTTACTTCTGGTTGTAACACTGGTTATTTGAGCTTTCACCCTACTGTTGCAGTGAGCCTAGCAGAAGTGTTTTTATGTTTGTTTATATAATATATATATATATGTGTGTATATTATATTATTACAAAATGTATATTATATAATATTATATATTATTATATAATGTATTATATATTAATATTATATATTGTTATAATGTATATACACACATCTATATATCTTATATAACTCTTCATTTTAGTGCACTGCATGCTTTCTCCACTCAGATGTAGTCCCCATAGAAGTTTTTTTTTTCAATGTGCCGGCTTTTGTTTCACTAATCTTTGATTGTCTTTTGATTTCCATTTCATTTATTTATGCTTTAATTTTTATCATTTCCTGTATTCTATTGGCCTCTATTTTTTTGTTGTTGTTGTTTGTTATTTTTCTAGTTTTTTTGAGGTGGGAGATAAGGTTTTTATTTGAGTGCTTGATTGTTTCTTGATGTTATCTTGTATTGTTATATGCTTTCTTGTTAGTACTGCTTTTGTTGTGTCTCCTACGTTCTGGAATGTTATGTACTCACTGTCAATTCTCTTTAGTTATTTTCTCATTTCTTCTTTTATTTCCTTGTTAACCCAGTGGACTTCCAGTAGTGTATTGTTTAGCCTCCATGTTTAGGAGGGTTCCTCTGTTTTATTTTTATGTTTGATTAATTTCTAGTTTGTTACCTTTGTGGTCATAAAAGATGCTTGACATGACTTGATTTGCTGATACTTGCCTGTTACCCAATAGATGGTCAATTCTGGAGAACGTCCCCAAGTGCTATTGAAAAGAATATATATTAATCTTTGTTGTGGTGCATTACCCTGTAATTACCTAATAGGCCCATGATGCATAATTATTTCCTCAAGGCCATTATGTCCTTATTTACTTTCTGTCTAGGCCATTTGTCCATTAGTGAGAGTGGCTATTGAATCCCCCTTCCACTCTGTGTATTTTCCAATGTCTATTTTCATAATTGTTATCAATTGCCTAATACATTTTATGTCCCTTCATTTGGTGAATGTACATTGGTGACTATTATGTATACCTGGTGTATTGTTCCCTTAACAATTATATAGCTTCCACCTGCCACTTGTTACATTTTTTAACTGGAAATCTCTTTTATCTGATATAATTATGGGGCTGTCCTTACCATTATTTGGGTAACATTTACTTGCAGGTTTGTTTTTCAGTTCTTTATTCTGAGTTTGTGTTTATCTTTGGAGCTCAGGTATGTTTTCTGGAGATAGCAGAAGGTTTGATTCTGTTTCCTAATCCAACTGGATACTCAATGTCTTTTAATCGGTGAGTTCAGTCTATTTAATTTAGAGCAATTATTGATACAGGGAAGTCTGTTGCTACCATTTTATCCTTAGTTTTTGATGTTCTATCTATTTTTTCATTTACTTGAGTATATTCCTTCCTTCAGTTTTGATGCTAGACTTTTCTATACATCTTGGAGATGGGTCTAGTGTTTGCAAACCCCTTCAAATTCTGTTTTTCTGAGGTCTTTATTCCTGCTTCTGAAGGAAAGCCTTGCCAGATTGATCATTTTTGGTTGAGTTTTAAGCATTTGGAACATGTCATTCTATTCTCTCTTTGTCCATAGAGTTTATTCTTCCTTGTCTTGAACTCTTGAAATGTTCATGGCTATATTTCTTGATGCAGACCTCATTTTGTTTTGATACTTCAAAGCTCATTTAGCTTCCTGGATTTATACATGCATTCCCTTCTCTAAGATTATAAAAAAAAATTCTGTTATTTCTTGGGATATAATTTTTATTTCTTTCTCTCTTTTCCCACTCTGGAATATCCACTAATCTCATTTCCCTTTTCTTCCTGGAGTTGGATAATCTCAGTGTGTTTCTTATATATTTTATTTCATTTCTCTCCTTTTCAACCTGGATTTTTTGTACATTAATATCTTAAACTACACTGATTTATTCTTCCATTTGGTCTATTCTACTTTTATTAATTCCTCCGGAATTTTTCATCTTATCTGTTCCTATTTTTAATACTGAATCTCCATATTATTTTTCTTATTTAGAATTTCAGTTTCCATCTTCAGATTTTAAATTATTGTAATCTCAATTGTTTATGTTTGCTTTCATTTGTTTATTCTGTGGAATTGAGTCCCCAAAGCTACCTCTGTCATGATTTCATGAAATGTATCAAAATGTTTTCTTCTATATGTTTTAAGGTTTGGGGTCTTTCACGAAATCCTCAATCAAATTAGATTTTTTTTGATATGGAGTTATACAATGATCCAGTTTCATTATTTCACGTTTGATTATCCAGTTTCCTCAATGCCATATTTTGAAGATATTTTGTTTTCCCATTGCTTGGTCAATGCTTACAGAATTTATGAGTTATCTTTGATTTTCCTTAATTTAAAAAGTGTAAATGTAACTGTGTTCTTAGCATTTATCACCTTCGGTATATTCTGAGGTTCTTGGATTTGTAGTCTTGTGTTTAACATTGGTTTCGGGGAAAATCAGTCATTATTGTTTCAATTATTTCTCTTGATCTTTTCTCTCTTTTTTTCCTCTTCTTATATCCCCAACACATTTATTTTAAGCTCTCTAGTTTTCCTACAGACATTGAATATTCTTTTATTTCTCTCCATTTCATTCTATTTGCATTTTGGTTTTTAAGGATTCTGTTGATCTATCTCAGAGATATTTCCTTAGCCTTGTTAGACTGTCAAAGACATTCTTCTTTTGGGTTACATGTTTTTTTACCTGTAACATTTCATTTTGTTTCTTTCTTAGAATTTCCATCCATGCTTACATTTCCCATGTGTTTGCAGGCACTCTATTTTATCCATTAGTGCTTGGCATATTCATAATATTTTTTGAAGTCTCTAATTTAAATAATTAGAAAAATATTTTTAGCATGCCTGCCATGATTATTTCGGATGCTTGCTCTGTTTATTTAACTTGTATTTAATCTTTTCATAGGCCTTGTCTTATTTTCCCTGATAACAAATATGATGTACACAGAAATCAGAACAAGTCACATTTCCAATTAGTGGTCATAATTTGAGTAATTGCTAATCTCTTTTCATGGTTTATACTTACCAAAATTAAAGAATCGGATAGAGGAAGAAGATGAGGAGTAATATTAGACCCATTATAGATGATATTATTGATGAATACACATATATCTAAAAGATATATTTCTACCTCTTGCTCAATGTAAATTCTGGTTAGAAGCTAAACATAATAATTTATATATTTACCAAATATCATGATTAGAGATAAATATATGTCCTTCAGTAGTTATACTCCCTCTGCTGATGTTACCACAAGTTCAAAACCTCCTGGCATTTTACTAATTG
>PVIJ01022661.1:0-15657 GCA_004024925.1 Scalopus aquaticus
TAAGGGCACAAAATGGAGTAGAAAAGAACACAAGGGACCATGGAGATGGATCACGGGTGAATTGGCGGCGGGTTACCCAAGGGGAATACAAAATATAAAAGACATAAAAAACAATAAAAATATATTTTAAAAAATTTTAAAAAAAGAAATGAAAATATTTCAGACTTTGTGCGAGACAGTTTAAGCTACTGTTTCATAGAGCTGTTATTATTTTATCCATTTAGGCACAATCTAGAACAGTAATGCCTCAAAAGTACGTTAATAGCGTAGACAATTTCTGCAGTATTTGTGGGGAAGTGACATTTGTCAACCAGAAGAAAAGTGTTACTTCTGAAGTGAAGAAGGCGTATCATCGTGACTTCAGATGCAAGGTTGGTGACCAAGACAAGCCTTTGGCCCCCGCATATATGCTGTGCTACATGTACAACACAGCTTTCACAGTGGTTAAATGGCAAAAAACCATCAATGCCATAAAGAGTAGTGAATCCAGACATCTACTGGGATGCAGAAAAAGTCATCCTTCCAGTCCAATACTAAGAACCAAGAAAAACTCCCTGGTA
Source organism: Scalopus aquaticus (assembly GCA_004024925.1). Taxonomy (NCBI): domain Eukaryota; kingdom Metazoa; phylum Chordata; class Mammalia; order Eulipotyphla; family Talpidae; genus Scalopus; species Scalopus aquaticus. The sequence goes on from PVIJ01022661.1 coordinate 561, forward strand.
TGGCATTTAAAGGTTTGTCATGTTTGTCCTTGACAATTTCATTCGTGGCCCTAAAGTCCTGAACAAAACAGTATTCATTTGTGTTAGTTTTCTTTACCAGCAAAATCAGGGTGTTGTAGGGGGAGTTGCAGGACTGAAAGAGTCTGGATGGAATAAACTTTTGCAGTACTGGCTGCATTCTCCTCAAGGCCTCCTTTAAAGGATATTACTTTCTCTTTGGGACTCTATTCCCTTCCACCACTTATATTCTTACTGAGTCCACATTTTTGGCAAATTGCAGAATTCCATCAGCCCATACCACTTTACTTTTTTGTAGATTTCTGGAGCACTTCACCTCTGTAGACCAACTGTCTATTGAGAATCGCAAGGCATTTTCTGAGGGCACTTGTAGATATAGCCTCTGATCTTGGAGTAAGATGTGTGCATTAAGTTTACTAAAGAGTTCATCGCCAAGGTGGGATAATCTTCCATGTACAGAAATCTATATAGGAAGTTTGCTGGAAATTGTAGGAAGGCTTTTGTTGTGGCCCCAGTGACTGATAGAGTTCTATTGCTCATTTGAGCTAATTTAAGATTCAAAACAAAACAAATAATTTGCTCCGGTGTCTACCAAAAATCAATCAACCTCCCCCCCCAAGTAAGAGTTACCCAGGAAGTTATCATAATAGGCTTTTCCAGATCTAGTGGAGCCCCTGGAATCCCCTATTCTTTATCTGAGCCCCCAACCTGGTCTTCCAATTGTCTCCTTTCCTCCCTCCTTGCTTCTTCATTACCTTTTGCAACCCTTGTCTGACTCCTCATTCATGCTGTCACCTGCTTCCTTTTCTTTAATCCCACTCTCTCCTTTCTTGTTTCCAACCTGGAACAGCTGTCCTTCTAGTGTCCCTCTTCTTCACAGTAAGCACACTGCATCTTACTTTGCTTCTTCTTTTCCTTTCCATGTCCTTTCTCTGTTTATACTAAATCCTGTTTTGCCTTCTTTCTCTACTGAAATGATTGCAGGCCTAGGCTTCCTTTCTTCTCTTGCATAGCAAACTCTAAAACCTATAGCCACCAATTGGAAAAGATTAATCTCCATTGAACCTTCTACCTTGGCTAATTTCTTAACTATATTCGGAGTACTCTTCCAAATGAATTTCATATTAATCATCCAGGCATTTTACAGAGTATCTAGATTCACCTCTGGATTTTGTGGGTTCAGTTAGTTTCAAGAAACTTGGTGGATCCTCATTGACCTATTCTTGAAGCTTTGGAATCTTACTATATATATATATTTATATATTTATATATAATCTTCATATATATATATATATATATATATATATATGTATGTATTTGCCTATATATTGCCTTAGTTATAATAAGCATTTCTTACCAATAAGCTTTTCCATTTTTCCATCATTAGGGTCCCAGTTAGAGTCTACCACTGGGAAAGCCTCTTCTGATTCTGGGATTTCTAGATCTCTTGGTGGAGATGATGAACATCTTCACTAGCTTTCCCTAAAACAATTTTCCACCCATTTGACATTGATAGGATATGTAACATCAACTATATATCTATCTAAGAAGGCTGATGGGAGGCAAAACCAGAAATAAACAAATCAATCATTCCTTGAGGAGCCTACCAGTATGGAGGTACAGAATTTTTCCAGTTCAGGATGTCCCCGGTGGAGAAGGAGATATGTGACCAATAATAACCTGCAGGTTGGCCCTGATCATTTAATCTACTCATTGGGAATTGGTGTAAGGAACTGTCTTACCCAGGGCATCTCCTATGGCCAAACTGGCCAGGACATCTCCTTTGGCCAAATGGTTTCTGTGCGAGAAACCATTCTAGTCCTGGGAGTAGGGAGTGGAGGAGGAGTGGCAGGGGGGCCTGGGGAAGTGGGACCTCTACAGCCCCCGCAGGAGGATCACTAGCCTCTTGATAGGGTTTTTCTGCTGGTGGATTCAGAGCCTCCAGTAACTGCTGGCCTGCTTTTCCTGACTGCTCTTTCATTTTTTTAAAGATTTATTTTTATTTATTTACGTATACAAGAACTGGGGCATAGGCCAGAGGTGTGGGGGAGTAAGAGTTCTCACCAGACACAGAGTAGGGAGCATAACAGGCAGACAGACTGAAATATAGTGCTGAGGGGAGCAGCAGGTGAGACAGGAGAGGTCTGCTGTGCCATGTGGATTAGCTCCCTGGATGGGAAACTCCTACCTCCAGCGGCTGGCTTGATAGTGCTGAGACTTTAACCCATGTGCCACCAGGGAGGCCCCCTGATACTCCTCTTTATAGCAGTCAGGGTGAGGAAAAAGGCTGCATTCCTCTTCTTTGTGCTATCAAATGAGCTTTTGACTTTTTTAACATTAGTTCAGGGAAGACAGCCAGAATTTGTCCAAGCAGTTTATCCATCAAAGTAAAGACTCAGCTCCTGCTGAACCTAAAGCTAAATAGTAAGAGAACACACACACACACATACACATGCACGCACGCAACCTCCCAGAAGCCAAGGAGGCTAGGTCTTGAAAACAAACCATATGATTATGCCCACAGGGCTTCCCATAAGAATAAAATCAACTGCCTTAACCAGACTTAATCAGATAACCAAAACTTGAAGAAAAAGATGGAGGAAACGTACAAGAAATGAAATGTCTATACAAAGATTGAACCGTGTTTAAATAAAAAATCCACACAGATAACTACAAAACCAAGCTCTCTTCTCTATCAAATAAAATGGCAAAATTGCTGCTATGTTTCCAACAATTACAAAGTGTTTATGGTGGTCAACATAAGGAAGGGCACCTCAAACTGACCATCCACGGGTGTGATAGACCCATTTGTGTAACAAGCTACATGCGGGCAAACCCACAATGCTTGGTTGTTGAATCCTCACCTATGCACTCAAGAATGAAAGGATCAGACCTGGAAACAGAGAATAGAAAGTTGTTAATTTACAGAAGAAATGAAAGAGTGTATTGGTGAGGGATGAATGCGGTGAAGGTTGACCTGGAGGTTGGCTTGGAGGCAAGGGCTGAGCCCAGCTCTCAGGCACTTGTGCTCCTGGGCCTATGGTTTCTACTGCCAGTGCTACCCCATCTGATGCTTCTTTAACCAACAAGTTGCCAGCCCACAGCATATTATTCTTCAGGTTAGCATCAGCGGGGCAAGGAGTAGAGTACACATGAATGTCTCTGAAAGAAAAGAAAAATCAGAAGCTGTGTTCACCTATGTGACCTCCTGTTTTCTTCCAGTTATACCTCAATGACTTCCTCCTTCCTCCTTCCTAGAAGCCCCATACTGTTCATACCATGCCAGGAATTATAATCCAGGACATCTGAAATATTGGTGGTGTGGAAGTGGGGGCAGGGAAGATGGCATCCATTCCCAAGGACACAGTGAGATTCCTGTAACAATATGAGTGAAATAATCTGATATTTGTCTTTATTCTTCTGACTTATTTCACTTAGCATAAACCCCTCTAGTTTTATCCATGTTGTTTCAAATAGCAAGACTTCATGATTTTTTTATACCTGAATAATAATGTGTATATTATTCCTCTTATCTGTCATAGGGGATTTAGGTTATGCAATTCCTATCACTGTTTGAATGGCACTCTTCAAAGAAATAGAGGAAATATTACTGAAATTCATATGGAGCCACAAAAGACCCTGAATAGCCAAAGCCATGCTGATTAAAAAAAGAGAACCTACTGGACAGCCACATGCAAAAGAATGAAACTAGATCACTATCTCACACCCTATAAAAAATTAACTCAAAATGGATTAAAGACTTGGATGTAATATCTGAAACAATAAAATACAAAGAAGAAAACATAGGCAAAATACAACATTCACTTCAGTGACATCTTTGGAGATTGGACTTTAACAGCAAGGGAGACAAAAGCAAAAATAAATGGGACTACACCAAACAAAAATGTTTCTGCACAACAAAAGAAACTATTATAAAAATGAAAATATAACCCTGAGTTGTAACGGAGTAGAGAAAATATTTGCACATCATATGTCTAGCAAGGGGCTGATGTCCAAGATTTGCCAAGAACTCATACAACTTAAAAAGAAAACCCAATTTAAAAAAATGGACAGCAAAGCTAAATAGACACATCTCCAAAGACAAATAGAAGGCCAACAGTCAGATAAAAAGTACATTTAAAAAGTTTTCAGCATCATTTACAAGTCACTTTTTTCCTCATCATTTCCTAGTTCTTGGTAATATATATTTGCTTTGTTTACATAATAGAGAAAAAAAATCCAAATATCATTGCCATTTTAGAAAGTGCCAAAGCTCCTCAGCCTTACAGAAGAGTGTCTATGTCAGTAGACAGTGACAGGTATTGACACATGACTTGATACTTTATTATATTTTGTATTCTAAACTACCCAGGTATCTCTACCTCTAAAACTTTACATTGATCACTTTCTGAATTTAAGCAGCTGTGAGACTGAATTGGTATTGCTACCACTGCTGTGTGCCAGGTGGACAGGAAAATATAGTTGAATTTTTAATGTCCGTCTAACAGCCAGGAGTATTTGAACTCTATTATTGAAGGAGAGAAAACCCACAAAGTCTAGTTTCTTCCTTTTCTAAATTCCTACTTCAGTTTTTACTTCCCTTCCCTTCCCTTCCAGCATACTCAATTTCTACCATACTCAATTCATTGAAATTATTTTTAATTATTGCAGAAATATAATTCAATTCTGATGCTCTCAGCACAAGATGATCCTAATTTTTTTCAATAATCTTGCCTTAGAAGAAATTAAATCACCAGCAATAATTTTATCCATCCAACACACATCAAAATTCCTATATGTCTTGGCTTTAGGAACTTTAGAAATATCTAAGTCAGTCAGAAATTTGGTACAGTAGTATACTATATACTTTATAGCACATACAGTTGACTGATCAACGAGCAAGCACAATCTCTTTTGTAGTCTATCGTGAGGCTGTACTTTCTTTAAAATGTAATTCTCCTTTTTACCTTACTTTTTTTTAAACCTGAAGCTTATTCTAAAAGATAAGGGGAGAAGGAGGAGAGGAGGAGGGATGTGAACTGGGTATGGGGAGAGCACAATAGGCTATGGTGGAGGACTATAGGGGCTTTGATGCCAGAAGAGCTTCAGACCACACCTAAAGTGTGGGAGAAATTCTATGTATATACAGCATGGTACTTCATTAATTTAAAAAAACCAAAAAACAAACAAATAAAAAAATCCTGAAGCCTCTGTATTTTCCCTGTATTTCCCTGTATTTCTCTGTATTTTCTGGCTGGCTGGTGGACAGCTACTACTTTGATGCAAATGATTCTTCAGTAGATTTGAATTTGACTTGGATTTTCCTTGACAGAAATAAAGCTAGGCAACTTTATGATCTTCTATTACTAGAAACACTAGCTTTCCTAGTTTGCAATCTTATTATTAGGTTTCTCCATAAAATATTTTAGAACATTAAGATAAATGAACAGTAGAGGTGGTTCAAAGTTGTCTTTTTGTGGAACATGCCTGTTTATTTTCCTGTCATGGTACACAATGCAAGTCATAGTACACAATACCTAACTCATACATCTTTGAGCTATGAAATAAAGATATTTTTGTGGTGTTGACTTTAAATATAATGGCCAAAATTGTTCCCATTGAAAAGTAGAAATAAAATGTTTATATATCCCCTCAGTGAGGAAGTAGTACACTTACATCAATTAAATATTTAACTTAAATATAAACTACATTCTATGGCTACTACTAAGGAACAAGATAGTGAATTATATATGATGAGCTTTATTTCCTAAAGGCAAATATAGTTCCAAGTTTTCTCTGAAGAGGCAACTTAGGCTAATTAGCAGATCTTTAATGAACATGCTAAGAGCTTTCAATATGCAAGAGCCCCTTTACAACTTTCCTTTCCAATTTTTAAAAAACCAGTCAGAGTGACTACAACTTAAGTTCAGGTTCTAATTTCTTTTCTCTTAATAGTATATATTCCAGTCTCTTGTTTTTTTATACTTAATTATAAATTCAGTTGAAGAGGGAGAAGCGCAGTCTCTTGGGCATTGACTCTTCTGGACCCATTCCTGGTCCACCCTCCCACTCTGGCACTGTCTTCCATCCCCCTAAACATAGATCACATCAGCGCAAAAGCTCTCCTGGCTTTCCATCTACTCTTTCCTAAGCTTGATGGCTAGCTTAATGATTTTTTGCTGGTCTCCAGAGTGCCTCATATGTAAATTCTAACCTTTAAAGTTGGCGACACTAATGATGAGGACAAACAATATATAGCACAAAGATGTGTGCCTGATGTCATCCCAAGCACTCTGTAACTCATTAAAGTAATGAATTCCTAACTACTTTAGCAACCCTAGAAGTAATTTTCCCCATCTTTCAAAAGAGGAAACAGAGACACAGAAAAAGTATGTAACTTGTCAAAGTCCCACTACTAGTGATCAACATGGCTGTGATTGAAGCGTGAGCATCTGGCTTTAGTGCCTGTGCCCCTAACACCATACAGCTGCTCATGGGCCTACATGCCTGTCTGCTACTACCATTTCTAGGATTTGTTCAAATTTGCATTCCAGATTATTGGTGTCTTTGGTTTATGAGATATATGCAGCAATGCCATTTCAAAACTGGATCAAGTTTACCTCACTGAAGAGGAAAAACAGCAAATCAGAGAGAGGAGGATCTTGGGGGCAAAGAGTTTGGGTCTTTTTCTCAAAGGGTCTGCAAGACAGCCTCATCCGGAAGAGGAGGGACATCATGGGGATGTCAGGTGTCATACAAAATGGCAAATATTTTATGCTTATCATCACCACTGTTGTGTGACCATTCCAAGCCGGGTAGGTTCATAGTCAGTTCTCACAGATGATGAGAGAATTTGGAGCCTTTGGTAGATTTTGCAGGCCTTTAATGCTGAGACAGGGGGCCACATACACATACAGGCAGACAGAGCAAGAGAGACTCCAACACTGAGAAAGGCAGAACAGCAACTCCGCTGCCCAGCCCCCTTTACACTGTTAAGTGCCCATAGCCACACAACTGCTACATGATTGCAAATGCAAGTCCCCTCTGTTGTTTGCTAGATGTCTGAATGGTGGGAAACACAGCATTTCAAGGTAAGGGATGTCTGTTGCTAGAAGGGGAAAAATAGCTTGATTTTAACTCATTTTCCTCACAGCATGCATGTCTCTTTTATGTAACTTTGGGCCAAATTGCTGGGACGCAAGAGTTGATCATTCTTCAAGGAAACTGTAGTTGCTTTTAGCGGCTTATGTTTTATTTGTAGTCTGCATATCCGGATCCATGAAGAAGAATAGTATTATGTACCCGGCTGGGTGGGGCTTTGAGTTTCCTTAAGGAAACTGGCAGGAAGAAGAGTTCTATTTTAAGTTTGGTTGTTTTCTATATATAATATCTTTACTGAGTATAGCTTTCTGTTTATCTGTCTTTTTGAAGGAAGTTGAAAACTGAGTAGAGATACACTTTTTCTTTTTTTTCTTTATCTTTTTAAAAAATTTATTTATTTTTAATATATATTTTACATAACTGTTCATTTTTGTAGATAGAGACTTTTTCTTCAGATATTTTGGTTTTGTAGACAGTTGCTCTAGGGAACCTACCCTGGCATACTAAAGCATCAAATGGTCCTGCAGTGTGTTCCTTTCCTCTGACCTGAGGTAAAGTCCCTGCTTCCAGTTCTCTTTCACACAGGAAGAAAGTGGTAAACTTAATTACATTTTATTATTAAAAAACTGCTTTCTGAGCCACTTCTGGACAAGATTGTAATGCTTAATTTTATTCAAATATGTATTTATTGACATAGATTTCAGACTCCTTCTTATAATGTGAGCCTGTTTGAAGAATTTCGCTCATGTTTACTAAATGTTGAAAGTGACCACAGAAGAAAGAAACAGCTTTATTGGGAGATGACAATTATTTTGAACAGGAAAATGTTGTGTTATTTGTTATACATGTGTTATACACATGAAGATTGTGGCAACTCAATACACAGTCTACTTTGATAGGTGACACCATTTTGAGGATTGCGTGATGAAAATTTTTCCTATCTTGACTAAAAAAAAATAAAATAGAAAAATGTAAAAAAATTTAATTAAATTTTAATGTAATGTACTATAATGCATGAGGTTTCTTTATATCCTCAAATGTCTTTTATCATCAAAGTGATGGTTAGATAATTTCACTTTCATGAACTATCACAATGTTCCCAAAAGTAGATCAGTACCTCTAAATTCAGTTAGTGAACAAATACTGAGTTCCTGTTATTCTTTTAGATGCTAGTCAGAGTGAATTTGGAAGTTTAAACTGTGTTAATGACAAGTGGCTCAGAATCAGTCCCCTCACACTTAGTGGTAGAGAGTGGAAGGACTTATTCTCTAGCACCTATGCTTTAGTCTTTCTATTCTTTATTGGTCTCTTGTGAATTGGTTTCTACTCAGGAGCAGGGAGCATCAGATGAGCAGAACTGGTCTGACAGTCACTATCCTCCAAAGCCATCTACTAGTTTGACTGATTTCATAATAGTTAGGATTGAATATCACTTGTAATCTATGGATTTGCGCCAGCCTAATGTATCTTAGGTGATATGAGTGGATTTGGATCTAATTTGAAAAGAAATGCTACTTTAATTATTAATGTTTCAGCCTTTCGCCCCCAAAGTATCAGACAAGCTACTAGGTGGAGTAAGGGGAGGGGCTAAGAGCAGGAGCTAAGGGGAGGGGCTAATAGGAGGAGCTAAGGGGGGGAGAGAAAAGAGACACACTTGTTAGTTAACATCACCTCTAAACTATAAATCACGGAGAAATGGAGGTTTTGTTCCTATTCTTGATCACTGGGTTGTCTGTTAGAAGACCTAATATAGCTGAAATTGTCTCTAGTTGCTGGTTCGCCTGGTCGAAAAAGGCCTACAGTGCAAAGGGTTAATATTGAGAATCCAGAGAATCTAGCATTTAGTGAAACTTCATTGCCTACATATTTGTGTTTGGAATTAGTAGATGATTGCTTCAGTCCCCTTTCTTAAATTCACGATGAGGTACTTTCTAGACTGAGTCACAGAGAGGCATTTGGAGTGTAAGGTATTTACAGGAAAACATCAAAACCTTTTGGTATCCTCCACCTCGAATATGGGATATTTTCAGCTTTTAAAACTCCTGTGTAGATAAATATTTTTACTTTACTGTGTAGATAAATATTACATTTGTCCCAAAACAATTTGCAAACAGGTATGCATGCAGAGAGTTGAGACTAGAGAATTTGGTCAGTTCAAGCAGTAAGTTTCTCACATTAGCATTCAAATTAAAAGAATTCTGTTTTATGCTAATGGTTTCAATAAAGTGAATGGGCACATAGCATCCATTTGCTTTTTTGTATCGTTTCATTTCACTGATATTAATGATAGTCAAGTTTATAGAACACATACTGCACCTGGATGCTTTTCTTGAGTGCTTTACATGTAATATTTTATTTAATCCCTATAACAACTTTTTGTGGTAGATACTGAGGCAGAGCTACTCTCTAGCTATTCACTTGCACAGACACTTCCAAAGTTCTCAGAGGCCTCAACTGTGGGTTGACACAGTCATGCTTTGCAAATGACTAACCACTCTATTATAAGTTTCAACTCCTCGAAATTTCGCTTTGCTTCTGGATAGATAATTTTAATGATCTACATTTTATAGTTGAGAGGACAGAAATTTAGAAATATGACTCAGCTCACATAGTGGTAAAGCCTAGTTTGAACATTGACCTTAAGATAAACTTGAAATAAAGTTAACAGCTCTGGGTACCAACAAAATCATGATATTCTTTATTGTATCAAATTTCAATACTATTTTCTGTATTTCTTTCAAACATTGGAAAAATGTTAATTAAAATAATCTTAAAAGACATTGCATGTAACTCTCATACTAGTCAAGAAAATTTGTGAGCATTTCCTTTCTAGGAGAAACTTTGAATTTAGAGGTGATATGAGGGGAAAGTATTCATAAGAAAGCACTTGCATATTTGGCTTTAAGAACAAAGCGAACTTAAGAAACAGCCATGACTTTTGGGTGAAACAACACTATATCCTGTTCATCTTCTGAATTGCTCATCTTTTGAATTATGATCTGGCTAAATAACAGTTTCCATTAAGTAAATGTGTTAAGAATATTGAAGATTCTTCTTTTTAAGGGTTTACATCCTAAGATAGATTTTAGGCAGGAGCATATTTATACAAATTACGTTATGAAAATGCAATCAAACTGAGTTCCTATATTAGAGCTGGAAGTGTGGCTTTAGGGAATTTCTCAAGCTGGGAAGTTCTTATGAGTCATGAGAGAGACTTGAAATGAGTGAGATGCATTGAAATAGGGAAATATTGCAGTAAATTAATATTCCAATTTAAAAATACTTAATTTTTCCAATGTTCATCAATGACTGAAGGCCAGCCTCTTAATTTTTTTTCATGCTATGGAGCCATTTTTGGAATTAGATAAGTATATTGGAAATTAGGATTTGTTTTTAAACAAAGACTTTAAATTCTTTGCTATACTATGTAAATTGCATAATTGAAGGAATTTGTATACCAGAAAAAGAATGTCTTGGGCTCATCTCTTTAGAATGAGAAAATCGCTTGCAAGGTATAGAGAGTACACAGGAGCAAGGTAATAAATGAGATGCCGACTCGTTAATCAGTCAGTCCTCTGTTGTAGTATGACTTAATTGCTTGAAAAGAAAGTCGCTGCTACTATAGTTTTCATTCAAAGAAATTTCAATGTGGAGATGCAGTCACATGCCTAGACTCACATAACTGAGATGGAGATGGACATCAGGGTTCTTTCCTAGTTGTACTTAATATTTATATTTGCGTCTGCAAGTTATTACACTAATTTGCAACTTTCAAAGGAGGGAAAGAATAATCACTTCTCTACCTTAAGCTACATTAACATTTTCTGTCTGCTTTGAGTGTGTGTACCAGCTCCTTAATTCTTACTGGATCAGAGGTGTAACTTCACTAAAATGAAAGATCAGTATGAAGAATTCTCTCTCTGAAAGAAAAAAATATTCTTTCAGCTTGCTGTGCTATAAGGAATGGTAAGATTGGTAATGCCATGCATTAAGACTTTGATTAGGGCCCTCTTATTAACATTTATGATATCAGGTTTCTGAAAATCCAATGCTGTTCTGGGTTGTTAGATATAAAATGTGAGTTCTCCTGCCATGAGTCATATTTCAGGGTTATTGATGTGTCAGCTCTCTTGAGTCTTCCAACTGAATTTTTAATGAAGACATCTTTACATGATGAAAACAAGTTTTACAACCCATTTACAGCTTTCTAGAAGTTCTATCACTGCACCAATTTAGTAGGAAAGAGGATTAGATAGTTGAACTACCCGGTGGCCCTTTTTTTCAATTGGAGGCTGAGAATTATTGAGGTGATGTGAAGATTTCAATTTGCTTTCATCCTTGGACTACACATTAGCCCGAAAGAAGGATTCCAATGGAGCAAAATGTAGCTTACACAGTAACTGCCAGATAGTTCTCCACATTACTGCTTAGACCTGCCTGAGGCAGGTATCCAAACCCATATTAGAAGACATTAGAAAAGGTTGAATTGGGCCTGTGATGCTCAAAAGAATCAATTTTGCTGACCTAAGAATATTTCATGTTTTGTTTTTTTTAAGCCAGCTCCTCCAGTTGAGTTAGTTGAAATCTTTAATTATATTAGGTACTTAGAAAAATAGTAATTGTAATTTCTGGTTGCTGTTAGTCACCACTAAACATCTACTATATATTCCCTAAAGAAATAAGCCATACTTTTTCATAATTTCATTTCAGTTTCTGAAATTTTAAATAGATTTTTAGTTCAAATACAATGGTATGGCCAGAACCCTTTTTCTTTTGGCTCTTAACCCACTTAGATGGCTGCCCCTCTTGATTTCTTAGCTGGCCCCTTCTCTCCTTCCTCAGGTACACATGCACAGGTGTCCTAAAATAGGATCCTTGCACCTCCTCTCAGTGATCTCATGGCTTAAGAAACATCTAAACACTGACTTCTAAGTCCATGTCACCAGCCTCTCTTCTAATTCCAGATCCATGATCAACTGCTTCCCATCATCGTTACTTGTACATGTATCAGATATCTCAAACTAAACCTTTTAAAGCCAAACCCTAGGAATTTCTCAATCTTTACTGTATTATAAGAGGCAATCACATTGTTCCATTTTCTCAAGTCAAAACATTTTAGTTTTCTTTGAATCTTCTTCATTCCCCACCTTCAGTCTATCACCAAATCATATTGTCTTTACATTCAAAAATTATCCAGAATCCAACTACCAGTTCTCATACCCTCAATAGTCACCATCAACTGTGCCACCTACTTCTGTTCGTTCTGTGTTGTGTCTGTAGTTGAACTGTCTGTATCCACTACAGTTTGTTCTCACCATAGCAGAGTGCTCCATTAAAATATAAATCAATTGATCCTATTCCTCTACTCAGAACTATCCATCTCCTAAAAGTGGGCCATATGGCCCTGTATGATCATCTCCAAGCATCCACATACAATATCCTTCACATTTCCCTGCCCAGACACATTTTGTTATGTTATATTTATATAATACATGATATTGTTGCTGATCAGGTGGGTTCTTGTGTTCAAATGATTGAGGAATAATAACTGACACATCAGGCAGGAGATTAGCAAACTCAGGTTTATTGCAAGGGAGACTCTTGACAGCAGGAGGAGGTCCAAGAGAGGGGCTGTTAGTGTTAGGGATAGGTTTACTTCTATAATCCCTCATGGGGACTTTCCCCATTCTGGTGTTTTGCCACTACCCTCCTTTGCCTCATTGCTCCACTTTGCTACCCAGAGGTGTTCACCACATGCTACTATGTGCTTTTCTATGCCTCTTGTGGTTACCAGCCTCTGCCTGTGAGCTCAATGGCTAGCAGCCTTCGCCTGTCAGCTTTCTGTTCCCTTAAGCACCCAGCCTCATTCTGCTCTCTTCCAACCAGCCCTTGCAAGCCAGCTTGCAGCCAGCTCCCTACCCAGCTAGTTCTCTAATCCCTCAATATGTTATATATGTTTATTACACACACACACACACACACACACACACACACACACACACACACACACACATTTTTCTTTGTTATCCCCTGACAGGCATGAGTTTCATAAGGGTGGGAACTTCCTGGCAGCCAGTAAAGTGCTGGATGATTCTCAGTTAGAGACTTTATGAAATGAACAAATTTTGGATCATTTTAGATCATTTCTTTTCCCTGCAAAACTTGCAAGAATACATTATTTTATCCTACTTTTGATAATTACATTAGTTCTCAGCAATTTTCTATATCATCCTACATAATTTCATTTTAATTTCTCTCTATTAAGAAAGACTCTGCATATTATTGTTGTCAAATGTAAAACCTTCAGAAAAGTTACAAGTATGGCATAATGAAGAGGTGTAGGCTTCACCAAACCCAGCATTTTGCCATTTTTGCTTCATCTCTCTCTCTATGCCTGGGTTTATATATTTTTTTCTGAATTATTTGAATTGGTTAAGACATCTTTGTAGATCTTGACCCTCCATTCTTGAATTGCTTCAGAGTATATCTTCAAAGAACAAGGACATTCTTGTACATCTCCCTGATACAAGTATCGTTTTGAAAAAATTTAACATTTATACAGTACTACTTCCTAATGTGGACCATATTCAAATTCCCCCTAATTATCTCCATACTGTCCATTTTTTTTTACTAAGTTAAAAAAACTGTTTCATTTAAAAGCTTTTATTGAAGAATCGTTATTTAGGTTTCAGATATGTGTCTTTATAAATCAGCATCTGTATGGACAATGTTAAGTTCACCACTAAAAGTCAGTATTACTTCACCATATGATTGCTCCCTTTTACCCAGTTTACCCACCTCACTTCCCCCTTCCCTTCTGGTAACCACTAATTAAGTATTATAGTCTTTTTTTATTATTGTTATTTATGTCTTTTACATTTTGTATTCCCCTTGGGCAGCCCACCACCAATTCACCCGTGATCCATCTCCATGGTCTCCTCTCTTCCATTTTGTGCCCTTATCCTCCCCTCCCCACCCCCCCACCCCCCACCGCTGAGTGTCTCTCTCCAAAAACACTAACCCGAAAGGATACATGCACCTGTATGTTCATTGCGGCACTATTCACAATAGCAAAGGTATGGAAGCAACCCAGATGTCCAAAAATAGATGATTGGATCAAGAAGATGTGGTACATATACACAATGGAATAATTAAGTATTATAGTCTTAAAGCATTTTTTGTTTGTTTTATTTAATTCATTTGTAACTTTTTAAAAGTCCTTGATTTAATCAAGTTTCATCCATTGCATTTAATTGTCAAGTTTCTCAGTGTTACGTTTAACCTAAACACAGTTGCCTGAATCTTATTGGTCTTCTAAGCCTTTACTTTTTTGTTTCTTTGTTTTTATGAATCCAGGCCAGATGTTTGGCAAGATGTCCTTCAATTTGAATTTGTTTGATTGTGTAATTTTTTTTAAAGATTTATTTATTTATACATACCAGCTGGGGTACAGGCCAGAGGTGTGGGGCGGTGAGAGGGTTCACCAGAGACAGAGTGGGGAGCAGAACAGGCAGATCAGAAATACACTGCTGAGGGGAGCAGCGGGCGAGGCAGGGGAGGTCTGCGGCACTATGTGGGATTCTCCCTGGCCAGGCGTCGAACTCGCATCGCGAGCTGTCGACAGCTCCACAGCGCAGTGCTCAACCACTGCGCCACCAGGGAGGCCCTGTTTGATTGTGTAATTTTATCTACTAATAAGAAAATGTTTTGACGAACATAATCCAGGTGAAGTTGTGTACTTCTCAGATGATCATCAGTAGACACAAACTGTCATTCTGTCTCATGTGACTGGTAAAGCCACTTTGGATTGTTAGGATAGGGTGTGTCCACCATAGTCCCCTGTTTTAAGGATGCTTGTTTTCTTTTTTTTTTTTTTAATTGTTATTTATGTCTTTTACATTTTGTATTCCCCTTGGGCAGCCCACCACCAATTCACCCGTGATCCATCTCCATGGTCCCCTGTATTCTCCTCTCTTCC
>PVIJ01022662.1:0-15654 GCA_004024925.1 Scalopus aquaticus
GGAAGATGAAGGGGTGGTTTGTATTAAAAGAGAAAGAAAAGAGAAAAGAGAGGAAGGGGAGAAGAGAAAAAAAAAGAAAAAAAAAGAAAAAAGAAAAAGAAAAAATAGGGAGAGGAAAGAAAAGGGGAATGGAGATGAAGAAAAGTAGGAATGAAGGACCCAGAGAAAAAGGTAAGTTAAAAGTTAAAAAAAAGGGATAATAATAATAAAATAGTAAAAAATAATAAAATAACGTATTGGGGAGATATGAATTTGGAGTTCTGTAGTCCTTTTGCTCTTAGGTTCTGGGCTTTCTGTTTGGGCCCCCTGATGGGCTTCAGTCCCTCCTTTCCAGTGACATATGTTGTTGTCTTGTTGTTGCTGCTGTCATTAGTTCTTGCTGGGAGTCTTTCTATTCTTTCTCCCCTCTCCCCCCCTTTCCTCCGATGTTTGCCTGGGGCTGTTCCTGCCCCTGGGGTTATGTCTGGTGGGGGGGTGGGTCTTAGTTTGTTTTCTGCTGCTTGGGGCCTGCTACTCCACGAAGGGGTGCAGGGGTGGAGGTTGTGGGTGGCTGTTGATCAGCGTTTCACCTCACCTAGTTTCTAGGGTGCCAGTGTGCAGCCGCCTAGAAGTTGGGGGGGCGTGGCGAGTGCTGGGCCGTGTTCACCACCTGCTGTGGTCTTTTTTTGTTTGTTTGTTTTTTGCTGCCCTCCTTGTGCCAAGATGCTGACTCTTTGCAGGGGAGGGTGTGGCCAGAGAGTTTTTCAGCAGGAGATATTTTTTTAACAGGTATGGGAGGGGTTTTGGATATTGTCAGTCAATAGTCCTTAAATTCCATCCTGGAGATTTTTTCAGCAACAGGTTTGGGAGGGGTTTGGGGGATTGTCAGTCAATAGTCCTTAAATTCCATCCTTCCCCTCCTATTCATTTGCATTCTAAAGCCCAGAAAGAGGTGGTCTCTGCAGGAGGTTTTCCAGCCCAACCGGTTTTTCTGGCTAATCTATCAGCTAGCAACCAGTGGGGGATGTTTCTTGCTTGGACTTTCTCCCCTTTGAGATGTTACCTAGCCCCAGGTGGGGGATGGGACACAGTGACCCTCCCGCTTTCCTGCTCCTCAAAGCTGCCACGCAGGGAAGAGAGGGGGGTCGTGGGGTGGGGGAGTGGGGGTCGTGCTCCCAGTCGGCTGGCCGGAGCCCTCCGACCTCACCGCAGTTTCTAACCTTGTATTCAGTGGCTCTCAGGGGAAGCTGGTCCGCCCATCTCTCCTCTCTGCTCCTGCTTTGTGTGGAATTAGATGTCCCCTCTCTTCTCTTTACTGCAACTCTTCAGTTTATTTTTAAGTCCAAAGCATCCCTGGGGTTGATTGTATTGCGTAGGGTATCCGGTTCTCTTCGAGACAGCTCTCAAAGTTAGAGATATTTTTCTCCATAAATCGATTTTTTGTAGGAGAGCCTGATCCTAGCGTCTGTTCGCTGCCATGTTTTGGGGGCGTGTCCCTTTTCCTTATCTTAAAGGAAAGGCTTTCAGCTTTTGACCATTGAGAATAATATTGGCTGTGGGTTTGTCATATATGGCTTTTATTGTGTTAAGGTATGTTCCTTCTATCCCCAAAAGTTTGAGGACCTTCATCAAAAATTGATGTTTAACTTAGTCAAATGCTTCCTCAGCATCTATTGATATGATCATATGTTTTTTTCCTTCGTTAATTTGCTAGATTACATTAATTGATTTTCAGATTTTGAACCATCCTTGTTACCCTGGAGTAAATCCCACTTGGCCACCGTGTATATACTTTTGATACATTTTTGGATTCTGTTGGCAAGGATTTTACTGCGAATTTTCGCATCAGTGTTCATTAGGGAGATTGGCCTATAGTTTTCTTTTCTGTGTTTTGTCTTTGCTTGGTTTTGGTATTAGTGTAATGTTGGCTTCATATATTTGGTTTTATTTATTCTTTCTCAATGTTTTGAAAGAGTTTGTGTAGGATAGGCAGTAGTTAGTTTCTGAACCTTTGGTAGAATTCATCTGTGAATCTGTCTGGCCCTGGGCTTTTGGTTTTGGAGAGTGTTTTGATTGCTGTTTCAATTTCACTGCTTGTAACTGGTTTAAGTGTTCTATTTCTCCTTTATCTAGCTCTGGATGATTATATAATTCTAGGAATTTGTCCCCCTCTTCTAGATTGTTGAAATTGTTTGCATATAAATGTTCATAGTAATCTCTGATTGTTCTTTTGATTTCTAATGAGTCTGTTGTAATGTCTCCTCTTTTATTAATGATCTTATTTATGTTTTCTCCTGATTTTTCCTTTTGAGCCTGGCTAGAATTTTATTTATTTTGTTTATTTTTTCAAGGAACCAACTTTTGGTTTCATTTATCTTTTGGATTTTTTTAAAATTTCTATTTTGTTTATTTCTCCTTTGATTTTTATTATTTCCTTTCTTCTGTTTTGTTTTTTTTTAGGGGGGATTTTTTTGTTTTTCTTTTTCTGGTTCTTTGAGCTGGGAGATTAAGTTACTTCTTTGCATTCTTTCTAGTTTCTGATGTGAGCCTGTATTGCCAAGTACCTTCCTCTTATAACAGCTTTTGTTGTGTCCCATACATTCTGAAAAGTGGTATCCTCATTGTCATTCAACTCAAAGTATTCTTTAATTTCTTCTTTGATCTCTTTAATCCAATGGTCTTTAAGTAGTGTGGGTTTCAATCTCTATGAAGTGGGAGAATTCCTTGCTTTCTTTTTTTTATAAATATATATTTATTATTATTTATATCTTTTACATTATAGTGTATTCCCCGTGGGTTACCCACCACTGATTCACCCATGAAGCATCACTACAGTCCCTTGTGCTCCCCTTTCCCGCATTTTGAACCCTTATCTTCCCCTTCCCTTGCTGCATATCTCTCTCTTACTTGGTTTCTCTAGAGTCCTGTAATAAGTGAAACCATTCAATATTTTTCTCTTTCTTGGCTTATTTTGCTGACCATGATCCTTTCAAACTCCATCCAGGTTGCTGTGAATTGCATGTATTTATCTTTTTTGACTGCTGAATATGTACCACATCTTCTTGATCCAATCATCAATTTTGGGGCATCTGGGTTGTTTCCATACCTTAGCTATTTTAAACAGTGCCACAGTAAACATACGGGTGCATGTATCCTTTTGGATTAGTGTTTTTGTGTCCTTTGGGTAGATTCCCAAAAGTGGTATTGCCGGGTCATACTGAAGCTCCATTTTTAGCAGTTTAAGGAACCGCCACACAGCTTTCCATAGTGGTTGTACCAATTTGCATTTCCACCAGCAGTGTAGAAGAGTTCCTTTTTCTCCACATCCTCACCAGCATTTGTTGTTGCCTGTTTGTTTTTTTTAATGTGCACCATTCTCACTGGCATGAGATGGCATCTCATTGTGGTTTTGATTTGCAATTCCCTGATTATAAGTGATGTTGAACATTTCTTCATATATCTGCTCGCCATTTGCTTTCCTTTGGAGAAGTGTCTTTTTAGCTCTTCTTCCCACTTTTTGATTGGATTGTTGACTGTTTTTGTTGAGTTCTGTGAGCTCCTTGTAGATTTCTTTTATCAGTCCTTTATCAGTTGTATTGTGTACAAATATTTTCTCCCAATTAGTAGGGTGTCTGTTTGTTTTGGTTAATGTCTCTTTTGCTGTACAGAAGCTTTTTATTTTGATGTAATCCCTGCTGTTTATCTTTTCCTTCACTTCCTTTGCTTTGGGGCATGTGTTTTTAAAAATGTTACTAGGGCCTCCTTGATGGCACAGTGATTAAGTGCTGTGCTGTGGAGCTGTCAGCAGAGGCGATGCGAGTTCAACGCCCGGCTGGGGAGATTCCCACATGGCACAGCAGACCTCTCTTGCCTCACCCGCTGCTCCCCTCAGCAGTGCATATCTGTGGATTTGTATGTTCTGCTCCCCGCTCTGTCTCTGGTGAACCCTTTCGCCACCCCACGCTTCTGGCCTGTACCCCAGCTTGTATACAAAAATAAATAAATCTTTAAAAAGTAAAAATAAAAAAATACAAATGTTATGGAGATATATGTCATGTATTGTTTTTGCGTACCTTTTCTTCTATATATTTTATGATTTCAGGTCTACGTCCAAGTCTCTTATCTAATTTGAACTGGTTTTCATGCATGGAGTGAGGTAGTAGTCTAGTTTCATTTTTCTGCATGTAGTCGTCCAGTTTTCTCAGCACCATTTGTTGAACAAACTGTCCTTGTTCCACTGCATATTCTTTGCACCTTTATCAAAGATTAATTGTCCATATATATGTGGATTGATCTCTGGGCTCTCTATTCGATTCCATTGATCTGTGTGTCTATTTTTGTTCCAGTACCATGCAGTTTTAATTATTACAGCTTTGTAGTACAGTTTGAAGTCTGGGAGGGTGATACCTCCATTCTCCTTTTTGATCAGGAGGGCTTTGGCTATTCGAGGTTTTTTGTGATTCCAAATGAACTTCATCAGTATTTGTTCTCTTTGAAGTATGTCATTGAGATTTTTATTGGAATAGCATTGAATCTGTAAATTACTTTTGGTAGTATGGCCATTTTGATAATGTTAATTCTTCCAATCCATGAGCAGGGGATGTCTCTTCATTTCTTTGTGTCTTCTATTTCTTTTAACAATATTTTATAATTTTATTTGTATAGGTCTTTCACTTTTGTTAGATTTATTCCTAGGCATTTGATTTTTTTTTGTTTCAATTGTAAAAGGGGTGGTTTTCTTGATTTCCTCTTCTGTCTGATTTGCTGTGACTGCTGTGCTCATCCTTCCAGGCACACTCTGTGCCCTAGTCCACTGGGAGGTGCCTCCTGGGAGGGTGGAATGTATTTCTCTATTGATCTTCCAGGTCCCTCTAGCTGCATCTCAGACGTGTTCTAGGATCAAAAGTTAATTGGGAGAGAGGGGAGGGATACGGGTAGAGAGGAGAGTGTTATGGAAATTTAGAAGGTAATAGAAGCAAGAAGGAGTTATATAGGGGGAGGAAAAATGGGGCGATGGAGTAGGAGGGAATGTAGCAGTGGGGGGAAAGAAGGTAGTTATGATGATATTGACAGAGCGAAAGAAGAAAGATAGAGGAATTAGAAGACAGGTAGTGGAGAGGAAAATAGATCGTACATAACCAGTTGGTCAATAAACAAATATACACACTAACTGATTGGGGGTTTGGCGAGAATTACTTCTCAGGACTCTGGGTGGTTACCAATGAGATACTGGTTGCAGCTTTCATTTAGGAAGCCTTCCCCAGGCGATTAGTTTAAAACAGAACAAAGCTTATCTGTGTAAAGCAAAACTAGACAAAACAAGAGGACAGACAGAAAGACAAAATAAAAAAAGTCTAATAGACACACATACACACAACTAAAATAAGGACCCAGATCTAAACACACATACCTCCACCCATCTACACACACACACAAATATACACACAAAGAAACAACAGAGAAGACCTCCCATGATGGACTCTAGATTTGTTGTGAAAATGAGCTATGAATTACAGGTATGATTTAAGGAGGAAGGCACTCTTCCAGGGCCCTGGAGGTAGTTGTGCAAGTGAATAGAGATCTTTAGTCTTTTACCCCTGTGGTCTTGGGGTTTCCACAGACCACTTCTGCTGTGGTAAATGCTGCTGATGCCCCCTGCCTGAGAGTGGCAGCCCTGTCTTCTCTGGCTGAGGTCCTCTCAGCTTCCCCCTCTTTATTCCTCCTGCCCAAGGCTCTCCACATGGGGGAAGGGCAGCTGGCACCACTGCAGTCCCACAGCTGCATCCGGGTCTCTGGGTGGGATATGAACTGCTTCTGCCACTGTCCTGGATCTTACAAACGGCTGTTACTTGGGGGGATCTGCATCTGCCACCTTTCTTTTTAGGGATGCCCACCAGAAGCCCCAGGTCCCGACCTCCTGCTTTCAGCCTCCTCCTCTCTTACTTCCAATCGCTATGGTCCAGCTCTCCATGTGGGGGAGGGGAGAGTTCTGATGAATTTCTTTCTTCTTTATTCTGTTCCCTCAACTTCCCTCAGCGTCAGAATCAATGGTGGAGGTGATCCAGCCTGTGCAGCATGTCTGAGTCTCTTTGTCTCCTCAGTATCTCACAGCTACCTTTCCTTATCAGATGTTTTTATGGGAGAGTTCAAGCCTTCACTGCCATGTTGGGTCCTTGCTTTCTTTTCATAGTTTATTTCTAGTTTGATGCCTTTATGACTAGAGAAGATAGCTGGAATGATTTTATCTTAATATATCTGTTGATGTTTTCCTTGTGGCCCAATACATGATCAATTCTGGAGAATGATCTGTACACACTTGAGAAAAATGAGTACTTCAATTTTTTTGGAATGTAGTATGCTATAGATATCTGTTAAACCCATGAGGTCTAGGTCTTTATTTAGGCCTCCTGTGTCCCTGTTTATTTTTGGTCTCACTGATCTGTCCATTGGTCAGAGTAGGGTGTTGACATCTCCTACTGTATATGTATTTTCTCTAATGTCTGTTTTCAGAGCTGATAATAATTGATATATTTTGGTTGTCCTTCATTTGATCAGTGTATGTTGATGAGTGCTATATCTTCCTAATGTATTGTCCCCTTAATCATAATGTAGTGTCCATCTATGTCTCTTTTTACCTTTTTTTAGTTTGAAGTCTATTTCATCTGATAAAAGTATAGCTGTTCCTGCCTTCCTTTTTGTCCATTTGCTTGTAAGATTTTTTCAAACCATTTACTTTCATCCTATGTTTACCTTTTGAAGATAAATGTGTTTCCTGGAGACAGCAGAATGTTGGATTTTGTATTTTAATCCAGCCTTATACTCTGTGTCTTTTTATTGATGAGTTTAGTCCATTTACATATAGAGTTAATATTGATACATTGGCATCTGTATTTGCTGTTTTGTCTTTTTGTGTTTTTATTCCTTGCCTTATTCTCTTCTTGGAAGCTTTACTATTATGTGTCTTGCTGTGTTTTTCCTTACATTGTGGTAATTTGGTGTTCGTCTAGCTTTCTGTATGTTTATTTTCATCTCCTTCATGCTTGGAACGTTTTCTTCAATTATCTCCTTGAATAGTCCTTGGTTCCTTAGTCTCCCTCCTCACCTTCTGGGATTCCTATAACTCATATTTCCTTTCCTCAGGTGTCAGATAGTTCTCGAAGTGTTTCTTCATTCATTTTCCTTTGTACTTTTCTTTTTTTCCTTTTGTACCTGTATCTTCTAGAGTACTGATTCCTTCTTCCATTTCATCAATTCTGTTTTCGTTGCTTTTCCAAAAATGCTTAGCTCCTCTACTAATCTTTTTATACCCTGCATTTCCTTCATTTCTTTCTTTAAAGACTCAATTTCATTCTTCAGTTCACATAACTATATGATAGAATCATCATACCATGGTGATTCTAAATGCTCTATCTGGCAGGCAGAGAAGTTCTTCCATGTCATTATTATTGAGTTCTGATGGCTGATTTTCTTTTTGTGGTGTGTCCTTCCCCAGATGGTTTGCTTGGTTGTTTGTATTTTTCCTTCTCCCTGTTGTTTATTTTCTAATTTGTTCCATGTGTTGGGCCACTGTGTCACTGGTACTGCCTGGTATCTCTTTTGGGTGCTCCTTCTGGAACATTGGTAACTGGTGGCCAGAGTCTGGCACTGTTATGCCAAACTCCACAAAGGTAGTGATGTTGTGGATATGTTGTTGGGTGCTGTCCCTGTAGATCACCGAGTCTCTGCTGGTCTCTTCCCCTACATTCCCATTTTACTTTGTTTGTGGAGCCCTCCCTTTCTCTTTGCTCAGTTCCAGAAGGGGGTCCTGTGGTCCCTGGCTTCCAACAGTCCCATGGACCAGCCCACACTTTCCTTGGACCCACAGTTCAGCTTGATTGCAGAGCCTTCTATCTCTCTATTCAGTTCCAATAGAGGGGCGCAGGGCCTCCAGTAGCATTGCTCTGGCTTGCGCTTTCTTGCTCACCTTTGTTTTCAGAATGTGCTCTCTCTACTCATTTCCAGAATGGGATCACTGGGTTGTTGGCTTCCAACAGTGGTCAGGGGCCACAATTTCCTGGTACCCACAGTTCACCTTGATGGCAGAGCCCTCCCTCTTTCTATTCAGTTCCAAAAGGGGGTATGGGACTTCCAGCAGTCTTGCTCAGGCCTTCGCTTTCCTGCTCACCTCTGATTATGGAACCTCTCTCTACTCAGTTGCAGAAGGTAAAGCTAGTTTTTAAAGAACCAGCTGTAGGTTTCATTCACCTTTTTTACTTTTTTCTTATTATTTTATTTCTGCTCTGATATTTATTATTTTCTTCTTTTTGGTTCCTTCAGATGAGAGACAAAATTGCATATTTAGGCTGTTTCATATTTTTTGATGTGGACCTGTATTGCTATTTATTTATCTCTTAGTACCATTTTTTGTGAGTTCCATATGTTCTGGGAGGTTTTGTCATCATCATTTGCTCAAGGTACTTTTTAATATGTTCTTTGATTTTTTGATTAACCCAGTGGTCATTCAGTAGTACTTTGTTTAGGCTCCACATATTAGACTATTTCCTTTTTCCCATTTTATATTTGATTTCTAGTTTGATAACTTTATGGTCTGAGAAGATACTTAGTATGGTTTTAATCTTCATGAATTTTTTGATGCTTGTCTTCTGATCCAGTATGTGATCCATCCTGGAGTATGACACCAAGTGCAGTTGAGAAAATCATCTAGTTGGTCTCTTGGAGGTGCAGTGTCCTATGAATGTCTATTAAACTCATTGGGTCTATTTCTTTGTTCAGAGAGATTTTATCCTAATTTATTTGCTGTCTTGTTAATCTGTTCATTGGTTAGAGTTGGGTGTTGAAATCACCAACAATATTTTATTGAATGTCTTTTATCATATCTGATTGTAATTGCTTGATGTATTTTGGTGCTCCTTCATGTAGTGTGCATATATTGATGAGTGTTATGTCTTCCATTTGCATCCCTGTATCCTCTTACCTTCTTAAGCTGGAAGTACATTTTATCTAAGTATGACTGTCTCTGACTCCTTTGAGAGTCATTTACTTGTAGAACTTTTTTCACTTCCTTTTACTTCCTTTCTGTGTTTATCCTCGGAACTTCAGTGGCAGCAGAATGTTGGGTTTTGTTTCCTAATCCAACTAAACACTCTCTTTTTATTAGTGAGTTCTGACCTTTGATGTTTAGAATGATTATACGTATATGAATGTCTCCTGCTACTATTTTGTCCTTTTTTGGGTGGTTTTACTTAATTCTTTTTCAGTTCTTTGTGTTTATTCCTCCCTTTGGTTAAAATACTAAAGCTCCTTTTAATATTTCTTAAATGGGAGTTTAATAGTTGCAAACTCCCTAAGATTCTGTTTGTCTGATAAGACCATTAGTTTTCCCTCATATCTGAAGGAGTTTTTTGCAAGATAGGTTATTCCTGGGTGCCATTGGTTATCCTGTCATATTTTGAAAATGTCATTGCATTCTCTTCTTGCACATAGTATTTCTTCAGAGAAGTGTGCTGTTAACTTAATTGTGGTTAGTTAGTAGGTTATCTGTCTTTCCCTCCTCATCACCTTTGTTATTTTTCCTTTGTCTTAGACTCTTGGAAGTTTTATATGTCTTACTGTAGGGCTTTGTTTAGGTAGCTTAGTGGTCTTTTAGCATCCTGTATTTTTATATTCATTTCCTTCTTCAAGTTTGGGAAGTTTTCTTCCATTATTTTTAAAATAGTTTTTAGGTTCCCTTCCTTCTCCTGCTGAGATGCCTGTGATTCTTACATTTCATTTCCTCATAGTGTCATATAATTCTCAGTGTTTCTTCATTTTTTCCCCTTTGTATCTCTTTTTTTTTCTATTTGAATAGATTCCCCATTTGCATCTTCAAGCTCTCTGATTTGTTTTTCCATTTGTTTATTCTACTTCCTTGTCTTTCTCCAGAATTTTTCTTTTCCATTAATCTTTCTACATACTGCAATTCCATTTCTTATTTGTTTAAAATTTAAATTTTGATCTTCTATTCATTGATTGTGTTTTTCATAACATTCAATTACTTTTCATAGTTTTCTTTGTTTTGTTCCTTTTCTCTGATTTGATTGTGGCAAGTTTGAATTCTGTATCTGATAACAGAAAAAGTTTTCCGTATTGTTGTGGTTAGGTTCTGGAGATTTGTTTTCTCCTGTGGTTTACTGTTTGCCTGGGTGCTTCCTTGACCATTTATATTTTTCTTTCTCCCCATTGTTGTCTTCCATTTTCTCAGCTATAGTTGGGTCTTGTGTTGTATGTGGGTCCTTCTCTTATACTATACTAGATATTTATCTGATAGTGGGCACAGCTGCTTGGGTCTTCTTGTATCTGGGGTAGTGCTAGGGCTTCCTCTGAACTACTTCCATGCCTGGTTCTGATAACTGGGGGTACTGGGAGGGCAGTGGGTTGAAGGGGCAAGTCTTTGGTCCTCACCCCACATGGAATCAATGACTCCAGACTTGATCCCACTGGCTGGAGGGCTGGCACGGTGCTGGACTGAGAATCCAATTTGCTGGGACCTCACCCTGCCCAGGAGTATCAGATTCAGGCCTATTTCCAGTGGCAAAGCTATTGGGATTAAATTGAATTTGTATATTGCTTTGGTTGGGATGGCCATTTTGTCAATGTTGACTCTTCCAATCTGTGAACAGGGAATGTCTTTACGTAACTTTATGCTTTCTCTATTTATTTTAACAATGTCTTTAAGTCTTCTTTTTATAGATCTTTTACCTCTTTTGTCAGGTTTACTTCTACATGTTCAATTTTTTGTGTGACTGTATATGGGATTATTTTCTTAATTTCTTCCTCTTCTAGCTCTTTGTTTGCATAATTGAAAGGCAGTTGGTTTAGTGTATTGATTTTGTAGCCTGCCACTTTGCTGAACTAGTTTATTGTTTCAATTAGATTTTCGATATAATCTTTAGGGATTTCTATAAATATCATAACAACTACATATAACAAAACCTTTTTTTATTCTTCCCCAGTTTGGATAACATTTATATCTTTCTCTTGTTCAGCTGTTCTGGCTAGGTCTTTAAATACTATGCTGAATCACAGTGGTGAGATTGGACATCATTGTCAATGAGAATGATGTTATCTGCAGGTTTGTCATATATGTGGCTTTTACTAAGGAAAGATGTGTTGCTATCCCCAGTTTTTGAGGGTTTTCAACAAAAGTGGGTGTTGAATCTTATCAAATGCTTTCTTGTCATCTTTTTATATGGTCATATGATTTTTATCTTTCTTTTTTGATTAATTATGTTGATTGATTGTCACATGTTGAACCATCCTGATATAAATTTCACTTGGTCATGATATATATTTATTTTAATGTATTGTTAGGTTCAGTTTGTTAAAATTTTATTGAGGACTTTTTTCATCTGTGTTCATTAAGGAAATTGGTCTACAGTTTTCTTTTTGTGTGTGTCTTTGATTGGTTTTCCTTTTAGATTAATGTTGGCCACATAAAATGTGTTTGGAATTATTTATTCTCTCTCAATTTCTTAGAGTTTTAACAGAATAGGTCTTATTTCATCTTTAAAATATTGGTAAATTTGCTTGTGAAACCATCTGGTCCTAGATTTTTTTTTTTTTTTTTGGTGGTGGTTGAGGAGTTTTGATGTAACTTCAATTTTTTTGCTTGTGACTGGTTTGTTCAGGTTTTACCTTTCTTCCCCATTTAGTCTTGGATGATTGTATAATCCTAATAATTTGTCCATCTCATCTAGTTTATTGAACATGTTAACATATCAATATTCATAGTTATCTCTTATTATACTCTGAATTTTTACAGTGTCTATTGAACTTATCTGTTATTTTCCTAAAGTGTGTTTGTTCCAATTTTTTTTTCTGAGTTGATTGTAGTTACCTAATATATTTTGATAGTCTTTCATTTAGTAAATATATGTTGATGAGCCATTATGTCCTTACAACACTTTATATGATTTAGAGTTATAGGATCACACCCTTCAGGTACATGTTAACCACACCACACCCACCTTCAAAACACTAAAAATCCTCCACCACAGTCCATTGTACCCCCTCTCCACTTTGCTTTCCACTTTCCCTCTATCTCACTGGTAGATTCAATTCCATAGTCAGATTTCTAGGGTTTGTCATTGGTTTAGTTTTATCCGACCATTTGTTTTGTTTTTCTATATTCCATATGTACGTGACACCATCCATTATTTCTTTCTCCTTATGATTTATTTTGTTTAGTATAATCTTCTCCAGTCCCATCTTGTTGTTATAAAATTCAAGAGTTTATCTTTTTCTACAGCTGAGCATTCTACTGTGTATATACACCTTTCTAATCCATTCATCTGTCTTTGGGTACTTAGGTTGTTTCCAAGACATGACTATTATAAATAGTGCTGCAATGATCATAGGGCATGCAAGAATCCCTTCACATTATAACACTCATAACTTTGTGGACTATATCCCATTGTTCAGTGGTGCCCAAATAGAGATCCCAGGCTGTGGTGCTTTTAAACTGTGAGCTGTATTGGTGGCCCCCTTTGATCAGGGAGCATGGCTGGCAGTTCTGCCTCATTTCAGTCCCTAGTTAATGGAACATAAAAGCTGTGGAGCCTACTCTACAGCCTTGTATGGGCAGGGAAGTAAATTTGCAGCCTTGTTCAACTGGTGAGCATTGTCTTCATCCTGCCTGACCAGAAAGCCTGGCGAAAAAATCAAGGGGACCCACACATCTTTGCAAAGTTTATATTTTAATAGGCAAAAATATAAAAACAATCATTTGTATATATACACCCACACCATACTATATAAGTAATAGCTACTATTTATCATATCATTAACTTCTCATGCATTAACTGCGTGATTTTCTGTAATCAATACCATTATTAATCACACTGTGGAGTTGATAAAAAGGAAATTTTAGAGAGGTTAATCACTCACACAAGGTTGCAGAACTGTAAGTGAAATGTATATGTTACAACCAATATAAATTAATGGCAGAGTTCTGAGCTTCACTTTTTAACTATTATGCCAAACTACTTCTGCTAACTAGGTGGGATAGCTATACTATCTTTCAAGCAGACCACTGTTTTATGAGGAACATCTTTCAACAACAAAATAGCAGGAAGGATAATTTAGAATAAAGAGTAACTCCAACCAACTAAGTCTAGTCTTATGAAAAATGATTGATTGCTTTTGCTGCTGACAAACAGAATCTCTGTTCTAAATAAACACTTAGAAATCACCATATTAGCTCATTTTTTGTGAGTCTAATTGGAATCTCCTAGAAGGATATTCTGGCTTGCTAGCATATAGGAATGAATCTAATGGAATAATATTACGCAAGCAGAATCCCTTAAGTTATAGTTTATATAGGAAACTGTCTACTTATGAATCCAATGGTATTGGAGACACTAGTCTTTGAATCAAGAGACTTGGTTTTAATTCTGGTTCTACTACCAGATTGCAACCTGCTATACTGTTTTAAAAATTGAGTGTGACAATAAAAGCAAAAACTTAGAAAATGACCTAGCACATGATAATGAACTATTTTAAATATAACATTAGGTTCAAGTCAGTTAATCTCTGTAGACATTAGTTTCCTTAAAGTTAAAAAATCCCATGTTTTTAAAGGATCTAAGAATTTTGCTCACATATAGTAAATAACTGTAGGGGAAAAATAAAATCACTTTTAAGAGAGTTTTCATTTTAGTTAAACATAAATATTTCAGAATTGATACTCAAATTCCAAATAACCTTCATCCTCCAAATTACAGAAGGAAGAGACTTCAGAAAAGATTGATTCAAACTCTTAATTATTGAAACTGGAAGCCAGAGAAGTTAACTGACATAAGTGACAAAAATAGGACTTCTAAATCCCTATGATAATATTGTTTAGACTGAATAATATTTATTAATTTTTCTGAATAGTTACATAATATTTTTGTCAGAAATTGAAGAAAGTGAAAATATTTTAGTCTGGAGACTTGAACATTTGGATTTTAATTATTTGAAGTATTGATGAAAGTGGGTGAGCCATTGTCTTTCGTTTTTACTTATCCTACTACTATAAGAATTTTTACTCTGTTTATGTGACTTTTATGTTTCCTCAAAAAAAAATAAGCCTGCTCATACATTTACTTGAATAATGTGTCACTTGGTATTTTAAAACTTCAGCATGCAATGACTATGCTATTGATTAAACTGGATTGGACTTTGTGTGCTTTGTCATCTTTTGAGTGTTTATAAGGGCCATTCTAAAGTAGAAATTGAAATAATTAAGGAGGGTGAAGAAATATTTAGCATACAATGAAGATTTCTGTGAAATGTTAATTTCTGTCAAATAAGTGAATCTATGCACAGATGCCTCCTGACAGAGGCTGTGATTTTGAACTGCTTTGCATGCCAAATAGCTTGTTTACCCCATCAATGTTTGCCAAGTTTACTGTCAATTTACAAATAATTTCTACTTTGCTGTTTATTCCACCACCTTTTGATGGATATGCCTTCCAGACTTTTATCTTGTATGTAGACAAACTAATTAATATTTTCCCTTCAGGAAAATATATTTTCTTAGATCTAAATGTGGGTTAGATTTTTCTTTGTTTCCATATGCTTTGTTCTGTCAATCATGTGTGTTCTGTGTTGCTAAAAATGTACCTCAGTGGATGTTAATTTTCATGTTTTATAGATACACACGTACAGAGAGAACGTATCTAACAGTCTATACATAGATAATACATATAATGTGGATTCAATTCATAATATGTGAGAACAATTCCTTGTTTTTGTAACATGGAGATTTGAGAGGCCAACAGAACATTCTTGAAATTACCTTGTAGTTCCTATTATAAATATATTGTAATTTGGCTTACACTATATTAAAATTTAGTTTTTCCCCATACTGAGGTTCCAAATCAAGATTTTGTAGTGTATTTTAACTTTTGGGTCTTAGTTTTAAACACTCACAAAAATAAAAATAAAAACAAACACAGAAAAAAACAAAACATAAAGAACCTAGCAATATCACTAGGAAATATCTAGTCAAGTTTTACATGGTGAAATATGCTTTATTATTAAACACAGTCTCTTTGACTAAAACACTACTACTTCCAAAACAGAGCTTATTTAAATGTGAAGAACTGTGTTTGTTTTTGTTTGTATATGTGTATGTTTGCATGAACACCTAAGGTGTACTTTTATAAATGATAGAAATATGCTTTATATGTAAGAGTGTTGTACACAAAGCCACATACAAAGAATAAATCCTAATATTCACACTTCCCAGATCTTGAAAATAACTAAATACCTGCCCAAACAGGGTATAGAATATGGAACTGCCCCTTCTTTTAACATACTATACAAACTTATAAAAGAAACATACCAACCAACATCTCTAATCTGGACTTGTTCGTATTTTGAATATGATACAATTTCAGTTCTACAGTCAAATTTCTAGGTCTTGTTATCGGCTTGACCTTATCTGGTCCTTAGTTTGGTTTCTTTATATTGTACATTTAAGTGACTCACTGTCCTCCTTATCCTTCTCACTTATCCTTCTCCTTCTCGGTTATTTTGCTTAACATAATAACTTTCAGCCTATCCATATTGAAGCAAATGACAGAGTTTATTTTTGTTATCACTGAGTAGTAATTCCATTTTGTATATATCTCACATCTTCTTTTTTTTTTT
>PVIJ01022663.1:0-15638 GCA_004024925.1 Scalopus aquaticus
GAATTCCTTTTCCTCCCCCACCCCTAGCATTCACCAACAAACATGCTTGGCACCCACGTATCACCCGCTCCACGTCCTTTTCCAGCTTGGGGTGGATGTATAACCTGCCTATCAAAATCGGTTCCCCTTTGCTTCCTTTGCATGCCCCTTCTGGTGGGCGGGGCAGTGGATGACGGCCACTTCCCCGGGTGCCCGAACTGCCTTCAAAAGATCTAAGATCTGTTCCTTGTGTTGAATCTCCTTGCCGGTGGAGGTGAGAAAGCCTTGTTTCTTATATAGGGCACCGTGTACATGCAGGGTGGCGAAGTCATACCGGCTGTCTGTATAGATGTTTACCCTTTTCCCTTTTCCAATCTTCAGGGCCTGGGTCAAAGTAATCAGCTCAGCTTTCTGGGCAGAGGTCCCCTTTGGCAGGCTGCTGTTCCACAGGGTCTCGTTGAGGGTGCAGACCGCGGCTCCCACGAGTCACTCTCGGTCTTCTATAAAGCTGCTGCTGTCAGTGAACAGCTCCAGGTCCGCATTCTCCAGGGGCTCGTCTGTCAAGTCTGGTCTGCTGCTACAGGTCTGGAGGATGACCTCATGGCAGTCATGTACTGGAGGCATGTCTGGGTCTGACTCGGGAAGGAGGATGGACGGGTTGAGGCTCCCACTGGCTTGGATTTTTCACTCGGGGCTGGTCTAACAGCAAGGCCTGATAATGTGTTAGGCAGGCGTTTGATATCGACTGATGGGGAGGTTCTCTTAGGAGTCCATCTAGGGCATGGGCTGTCACTACTGTCAGCTCTTGCCCCAGGGAGAGCTTGTCTGCCTCCTTAACTAGCACCGCCACTGCAGCAATTATTCACAAGCAGCTGGGTCAGCCACCCACCACTGGGTCAAGCTTCTTAAATAGATAGGCGATGGGGCGATGCCAAGGCCCCAATTTCTGGTACAGCACCTCCAAACTTATGCCATTTCTTTACACCACATACAATTGGAAAGGTTTACTGACATCCGGGATGGTCAGGGCTGGGGCCAAGACCAGAGCTTTCTTCAGAGCCTCAACCTCCTCCTCGGCCTGGGGTGTCATCATCCAGTCCTTTTCTTCACCTCTGAGGGTCTCAAAGAGGGGTCTTGCCAGTTCTGCATACCCTGGAATCCAGATCCGACAATAACTGCCCTTAGAAATTCCCTAACCTGCCGTCGGGACCTCGGCACCAGTATTTGCTGAATGCCCTGGATTCTGGCCTCAGATAGCCTTCTCTTCCCCTTTACAAGGTTGTAGCCCAAATAGGTAACATCTGGGCTGCAAAGCTGTGCCTTCTTGGCTGACACTCGGTACCCTTTCAGGCTCAGGTAATGCAGCGAAGCCTCTGTGTCTCTCAGGGAAACTTCCTGGTTAGGGCTAGCAAGCAGAAGGTCATTTACATATTGCAGAAGCTGCGAATTCGGGTGGGTAGCCCTGAATTCTTCCAAATCTCCAGCCAGTACCTCCCAAAAGATAGTTGGGGAGTTCTTAAATCATTGGGGCAGCCGGGTCCAAGTATATTGCTCTGAATGTCCAGTATCTGGATCTGTCCACTGAAAGGTAAATAGTGGCTGGCTGGAGGGTGCCAAGAGGACACAGAAAAAGGCATCCTTTAAGTCCAACACTGTGTACACCTGTAAATATGGTAATAGCAGGCTCAATAGGGTGTATGGGTTGGGCACTGTAGGGTGTATGGACTCCACCCTTTTATTAACTTCCCGTAGGTCTTGGACCAGGCAGTAGTCCTGTGTGCCTGGTTTCTGCACTGGTAGAAAGGGCGTATTCCAGGGCGAGGAGCATGGAACCAATATCCTGTGCTCCAACAGTCTATGGATGTGTTTAACAATCCCTTATTGCGCCCTCCTGGGCATCAGATATTGGCGGACTGCCACCGGGGAAGCTCCACTGAGGAGTTGTACCACCACAGGTGTCAGATGGGCAACTAAGCCAGGTGGGTTGTCCTCTGCCCCTACTAAGGGTACTTTCCCCTTCAAAGTCTTAAGCAATGTAATGTCTTGGTCACCTTATGGTTTTGCATATAAAAGGTGCTCTTCCTCCAGAGATAGGGTCAGCGAGAGGGTCTGTATCGGTCATTGTGGTCCGTGGGAGGGCTTAGGGTGACTATGGGTTCTTCTTCCTTAAATGAGATGGTGGCTCTTAATTTATGGAGCAGGTCTCTCCCCATCAAGCGGTCTGGACATTCAGGAACTAACAGGAAGGAGTGAGTTACAGTTCCCTTGGCCAGGTTGACAGTGCGATTGGTAGTGAATGGATAGGACGAGACCTTCCCTGTCGCCCCTTGGATATGGGCCGAGCATTTAGAGATAGGTCTTAGGGGTATGCGAAGGACTGACCAGGCTGCTCCAGTGTCGACCAGAAAATCCACCACTTCCCCAATTGCTACCTTGACCCTGGGCTCTGCGGGGGAGTCAGAACCCCGGCCCCATCAATCTCCCAGTTCCAAGACAGGGATTGGTTCCTTATTTTCCTTTCCTTCTTGTTTCCCTAGTTTGGGACACTCCCTCTTCCAGTGTCCGAATCCTTTACTGATCGCACATTGATCCCTGCCCAGCCTACATCTCCTCTGTCCCGTACCTCTCCCCTTCTCAAGACTCACTGCTAATACTTTGGCTATGCCCCAACACTGTCTTTCCTCCGGGATCTCTCGGTTACGGAACACCTTCATGCAGTTCACCTTCTAACAGTTCACTAGTCAGCTTTCCTTCAAAGCCCTCTAACTTTTGAAGCTTCCTCCGAATATCAGAAGCAGATTGGGCTACAAAAGCCAAAGTTAGGGCCCGCCTGTTTTCCAGTGCCTCAGGATCAATCGGAGTATAGGTCCAATATGCCTCCATCAGCCTCTCCAAAAAGCACGAGGGGTGTTCCCCCGACTCCTGGAGGACTTCACTGACCTTGGATAGTTTTGTAGGTCGCCTAGTGGCAGCACAGAGACCTCCCAACAGAAACTGGCGGTGGGATTGGAGATGCTCCCTACCTTCAGGGGTATCCACATCCCCGTCTGGCTGGGTCGACGGGAAGCGGAGATTGTGGATTGCCTCATCGGTTGTCTGGCGTTCATCAGGCCCCAACACTCCCTTAACAGCTTCCCTCCTGATCCTATCCCTTTCTTCGGTGGTAAAGAGGACAGTGAGGAGCTGTTTACAGTCATCCCAAGTGGGCATGTGTGTGTAGAAGATGGATTCCAAAGGAGAAATAAGTTTCTGGGGGTTTTCAGAGAAAGGATGGTTCTGGGCCTTCCAATTATAAAGGTCTGAGGAGGAGAAAGGCTGGTACACCAGGGCCATTCCTGGCCCTCCATATTGGGGAACCTGCCTTAGGGGAACGCTGAGGTCAGGGGGTGTGGAAGAGTACGAAGGCTCCTGGAATCAGGTTCCACTACGAGTGTGTGGAGGGGAAAGCCAAAGCCCGTCAGGTTCCGGCACCTGGTATGGTGGAGGTGCCGAGGGAGATGCAGCCCCAGGAGCTACAGGGGCCAGGGGAAGGGCAATCCCCATAGCTACAGAGGCTGGGGGAAGTGCAGCCACCATAGCCACAGTGGCCGGGGAAGTGCCATCCCCGGGGCTACAGCGGCTGGGGGATGTGCAGCTCCCAGAGCTACAGCAGCCGTGGGAAGTGCAGCCCCCGGAGCTACAGCAGCATTCTGATCTGGTCTAGTGCCAAATAGGAGTCGTCTAGTATGTCGGGACTCCAGTCCTGGAGAATTAGGTCCTCTTCTCGTGCACCACTCTTCTCTAGAGGACCTATCTTTTTATTCCCAGGAATGGGGCACTGCGGATATCTATTTTCTAATGGTGGGCCCAAGGACAGGGGCTGTACTCGGGAGAAGAGGACCTTAGCTGCATAATGGGGCTTCAGCCAAGATGACCAGGATTCTACTATATCTATCCAGATGACGATATAGGGGATCTGATCAGGGTGCCCGGCCTTCCCCTGCCACTCACCGAAAATGACATGCTGCACTCTGTAACAGAGGTTTAGATCGGCAGAGCCTTGACTGGGCCATTCTACATTGAAACTGGGCCAGTCTAGCTCACAGAAGGTTCGGAGGGTGACTCTATCTACTTCTACTCCCAACTTTTGTCCTCTTTTTGTCCAATCCAGTGAGACATCATTAAATCTAAAATGGTCGGAGACTTGGAAGAGGAGTTTCCCATCTTAATCAAATCTTTGGTAGGAAAAATAATATTATGTTGCTCCAAAACAGACAAGATGCTAAATACTCCAACAAAGAATGCAAACAGATAAACAAGACAACACAAATTTCCCTTAGTGCTGGGACATCCCAATATGTCCAGAGGCTGCCAGGGACGTCTCCATGGCACCTCTACCGGTGGAATCATGGCTGTGTCCAGCATTCCGACTGGTTACCTTTTTCCCGGGAATTTACCAATGTCTGTGGGACTTGAACCCACCCCCTCACAATGGGACTCTAACCCACTGTCA
Source organism: Scalopus aquaticus (assembly GCA_004024925.1). Lineage (NCBI taxonomy): Eukaryota > Metazoa > Chordata > Mammalia > Eulipotyphla > Talpidae > Scalopus > Scalopus aquaticus. The sequence goes on from PVIJ01022663.1 coordinate 4,472, forward strand.
CATGATCACGATTATCCCTTTTAGTCACCAACTTCCAGATAGTCGTTGATGAGTCTTTGGCACCTTTGAAGAGGATCAGAAAAAAAGAATCACAGAGAGTGTCAGAATAAGTCACACAGGGTCAGGGAACACTCAGATGCTCGCCTGGCCGGACTCCTTGCGGAACTTTAAGAGGTCCTTGACATTAGGTCACACGTACTAATCCTGTGCCAGGTTGTCTCTTTCTGGGGGCAGAAGCCTTTAGAGACAAGTGCCCTTAAGCCTTTACAGACCTCACAGAACCGCAGGTTAGAGCCCACTCACACCCTGTAGCTATAGGAGTAGCCGTAGCCATGGGACCAGTAACAGATGTTGCCACAATCACACACTCATCCTCTTCAAAACATACCAGAGGGTGGAAGAAGCAAAGAGAGGGTGCATCTGTGACCTTGGCCCCGAGATGCCAGAGATTTCGGTGGGATCTCCAAATGTTAAGGCGGCATGGACACCAGAGGACAGGAGACAGTGTAGAGTATAGATAGAGTTTATTTAGCTCAGCTGAGGACCCTTGAGCCAAAGGGACTCAAAAGGCCCAGTTCTGGCTTTTACACACAGCTTATATACTCTCCCAACCATCCGAGTTATGCTTATCCATACCATTACCTTTGTCTTAAGGAAAACATACCTTACCCTTATCTTAAGCAAAGCAGATGTACAGAAGTAAATGTAGTGGTTAGGATATCCTGTGCCATCATGACAGGCCATTAATCTTTTGGTGGGCTTTCCCCAGGTGTATGAATGTCTTAAATGTCCTTCATTAGCTTATACTGTACCATAGAGGCAAAAAGCTTGACTCCCAACACTTCAGCCCAAAAGGCAGAAATTGCTTTATCTCGGGTACTTGAACTTGGAAAGGATTTGAGATTAAATGTGTTTACTGATTCCAAATACGCATTTTTAATTTTGAATGCCAATCAGATATTTGGAAGGAAAAAGGGCTCCTCACAGACTGTAATTCTCCTGTCAAACATTGTAGAGAAATTTTACAGCTCCTAGAAGCAGCCCAACTTCCCAAAGAACTGGCAGTAATAGACTGCAAAAGTCATCAAAAGGATAACTCCTCAATAACACAGGGAAACTCATTGGCTGATAAAGCTGCTAAGCAGGCAGCCAAGAGCCTCTAGAGCCTGCGAATTATGTGCTAGGAATAATCCTGAAGGGTCTCAGCACCCACCCCCTTTGCTTCAACCAGTGCAGAGAAGGGGAACATACCCAGGAGAAGACTGGCAGACTTTACTCAGATGCCTCCCTGCAGGGGTTATAAGTATCTCCTAGAATTTATAGATACCTTTACCCGATGGATTGATGGTTTCCCTACCAGGTCAGAAAGAGCCTCTGAAGTCACAAAGGCACTATTGAGAGAAAGAATTCCCTGATTTGGGCTTCCTTGATCTCTCCAGAGTGACAATGGACCGTCATTTACTGCTCTAATTATTCAGCAGGTAGCCAAAGCTTTAAATATAAAATACCATCTACACTCAGCCTGGCACCCTCAATCTTCTGGTTGAAAAGGCAAATCACACTATAAAAAGACATTTAGCTAAACTTTGCCAAGAAGCCAAGGAGGACTGGTTAACAGTACTTCCTATTGGCCTTCTAAGGACGCGCATTGCTCCAAAAAAGGATACACAGCTCAGCCCTTTTGAAATGACATATGGAAGACCTTTCTTAACCTCTGATTTAGTATGTGACCCTGAATACAACTCTATTTTAACTTACTCTGTTACTTTAGGATTGGTCCACAAGGCATTGGTCGAGTATGGAACTAAAGTACTCCCTCAGCCTGACTCCCAAGATCCCAATCCCCGGACGACTGCAAGCCCAGGTGACTGGGTCCTTCTTAAAACTTGGAAAGCTGATAGGGGAGACCAGTTAAGCCCAAAGTGGATGGGACCATTTAAAGTTATCTTAAGTACTCCTACAGCTGTAAAACTAGCTGGAAACCCAAGCTGGACACACCTATCTCGAATTAAAATGGTCTCTCAGTCTCCTCCACAGGCATCTTCGGAACCAGAAAAATATTCCTGCGAAGCAGCTCAGGACCTGAAATACCTCTTCAAAAGACAGAAAAAGGGGACCGAAGACTGCGACTGTGGAAGCGACTAACCGCAAATGAGTGAGGAGCAATCCACTTCCTAAGAGGATTGCCATGCCTATTATTTGTTTCCTCTCGCCTAGGAACAGTCAATCAACTCCTCCTTCAAGACCAGACAGCCGAAACATCCCACCCCTTGGAATCTGTGTATGCTTCCTTCCAAAATCAACTATAACTGGCTTAGAAATAAAATCACATCTAGGACCCCTGGCAGGGATAGTTCTACGCCCCAATCCAGAAGGAAGCAGCTACAGAAAACGGGCCGCCTTCCCTCAACACCCCAAAAGATTTTGGGCCGAATGTAGTCACGGAGGGAATGATGGAGGAGATATAACTCCCATTTTCTAACTCAAGGTTAAAACCAGATGAGGAAATGGGGGTAGAAGAAATTAACATAACCATGAGCACAATTCCTAGGCACCAACACCTCAGATACAAAACACAGGAAGGTGCTAGACTGCAAAGATATGGAGATTGAGCCCATTGTAGAATCTCAGGTCTCTTTTCTAATTCTAGCTAGCCAGCCAGCAAAAGGGAACCTTCTCGAAGATGAGCCCCTCCCAACAGAAATAAGAGGATAAAAGCCCGTCCCACCCCCACAAAGGGACAGCCCTTTCTGCCCGCTTGTGTCTGTGCAAGTGTCCTATACTTCTTTGTCCTTTTTCCTAATACACCTGTTCTTTATAACTAAGTCTTTGCCTCATGGAGAAACTTGGCTGCGTGCCGTCGAAGGGAGCTCTGGTAAAACCTTTCCCAGAGGGGACCCAAGGACCCCGCTCCGCTCTCAAATCCGTCGGAAAAACGACATCAATGGCAGCACAGGTACATGAAGTGTAATCTGTGCAATAACCTTAAATATACTTGCAATTATTAGAGATTAGTCTGAATATTTGCAGGAAGACCTGCGGGACCCCCAGGTCTCCTGTGGTGGACCCTGCTTTTCCTCCAGGCATAGGGGCTTTATTTGGGGGACATTCGGCTCTCTGGGGGCCTCTGAGTCCTCTGCTTCCTTCGTGGGGAAATCGCCTGGGGGCATGTTTTACACCACAGGACAGGCAGGAAGGAGGAGAATGTGAGTGCTTGGGATTTTCACCTTTGCTCAGGATGCGTCTGCACCGTGTTTTGCCTCAGAGTGAGCAAAAATGAAGCGTCAGGGAAGCGTGGAGGCGTGACGGGCAAGGTTTTCCCGAGAGCTCAAGCCAGGAAGGGGTCCCAGAAAGAGATGCCCTGGGTTGGGGGAAGCAGATCCTCAGCTGCGAAGAGGCGGGAAGCAGTGGGTGGACTGAGAAACTACAGATGCTGCTCCTTCCTGGGAGGTGCTCACCTAAGACTGGGTTTATGTCACATTAAAGTAGCTACTTGGGTCTGTTGTGATGGAAAACAAGACACATTGGGTGAATAAGCAACTGAAGTGGAAAAAAGACCACTGTTTCCTGGCCAGCTGTCTCTACCTTACAGTGGGAGAATTAAGACCCACAACTGAGATAGGCTTATCTGAGATCCCCAGGCAAGAGTAGGAAGGGAGGGAGGAAGTTCCTTGTTCCTTCCTCCCTGGACAGGGTTTTCTTTCCACCTTATTATCTTACTTTCCTCAGTGACAACACCTCATGGTCTGGTAGTCATTGAACCGTTATTTTGAAATGATCCTATTTTATTCATTCACTAGAATCTGCCAAATAAATAAAAAGCACCAAACTTTATACAGGCCTGGAATTATAAAGAACCATGAACATAGTTTAGTCAAAAGCATCTATCTGTGGAAGATCAAACTGACTCCCAAGCCACATGGGTAATAGTAAGGGGAAACAAAAGTGAGTGTTTAAGGCCAGCAATGGCAAGTGGTGGAAGGTGGTGGAATGTCCTTGTCCTCAAACGCCAAGAGCAAAAGGAGGAGGAGTCCCAAGGGGAGGTGGAGCTGAGCCCTCAGTGGGTCCAGCAGCCTCCCCTCCCTGGAGCAGGCCCCTGAGGCCACTGTCTTCAATTACCAAGTTCCTTTTTAAAATAGAATTTATTTTAGAAACAAGGGGGGGGGCAGGGAGGAATTGGATTTTATTTTTCCAAAAATTGCACAATGTTAGAATATTTAAAATCTTACAGGAGTTTGTGATATTTATATTTGTTCTGGTTGACTGCAGATAAGACCTAAAAGCCCATGAAAGAGCAGCACCTCAGACCCTATCAGGAATTTAGGGAACTGTGGATAAGACCTAAAAGCTCAAAAAGGATATTGCCTCAGGAATTTACAGCCCCTCCAATCTCACCAGGGGTTTACAATCATCCCAGACCTCACCAAGAATTTACAACTGCTCCGCTAGCTCGGAAGACAAACAGCGGCAGAAGACAAACGGCTGTCACTCAACCTGAGGAATCAAACCTAAGCAAAATCCTTACAAGCCCCCTTCACTGCCCCACCGGCGCAGACGCCCCTCTGACTTTCTTGTCAGTGCGTTTGGCCTCTGCCCGAGAGCTCTTTAATAAACTTTGCTTCCTTTCTCTCTGTCTGTCTTCATTTTGGTTCCGTGGGTCAGAACAATATTCAGTGACCATTTATTTAGTACCTAAACTTTGTCAAAGATTGAGGTCACACAAGGGGAAAAAGAGAAAGGAACAAGGGATGTTCCTGTTCTGAATGCACCATTGAGAAAGTTTGTGAGAAAATATATAAATATATTTATATATATATAAAATATAAAATATATATTTATAAAGTATATAAATTAATTCAAATGACCTGGTTAGTACTGGGCCAACTCCACATTTCTTTTAGAAAATGTGACGATTTCCAGGTGATTTTTACAATAGGCATGGCAAACGCTCAACAAAGAATAATCAGGCCATTCAACAGCCCGAAGCGCTAAGAGGAGTCTGAACATGTCTATCTCTTGCTGCTGGAGTTTTTCATTTTGAGACAGGCCCATACCAGGGTCTGCAGCACCCCAAATTCTGAAGGCCGAACAGGATGCTTGTGCCTCTGGCACCTGGGGCTCAGAGCTCGTATCACGCTTAACAGGATGACTTAATGCTTCCTTCCTAAAATAGGAAATAAGGCTGTATCTGTTGACAATAATTTTTTTTTCTTTTTCTGCCTATCAACATGGTGAAATGCATTGCTTGACTTTTGCTGCATTCTTGTTTTAAATGCTGCATTCTTGTTTTAAATGCTGCATTCTTGTTTTAAATGCATGCTTGTTTTAAATGCTTCTTGTTTTAAATGCTATCTACCTGGTGATAGTGTGTGTGTGTGTGTGTGTGTGTGTGTGTGTGTGAGAGAGAGAGAGAGAGAGAGAGAGAGAGAGAGAGAGAGAGAGAGAGAGAGAGAGAGAGAGAGGAGAAGGGGGGATTTGACTTACTAATATCTTTGAGAACTTGCACTATGTTTAGGGTGGATATTGGTTTTATTTTGTAGTTTTAGTCCCTCACTGGTCCTATTTAATAGTTCTCTACTAATCTTAGAAATTTTAGTAAGGCAAGAAAAAATGAAATGCATTCAGATTGAAGAGGGAAAGCAAAATAATCCCTGTTCACAGACGACATGGATGTATAAAATCCCAAGGTATCCACAAGAAAGCTCATAGAAATAAGTAACTTTAGTAAGTTTGGACTATAGAATAATTGCAAAAAAATGTCTAATATAACATTTATAGTTTACAGCTGAAATTCTAAAAGCAGTGCCACCTAAAATAGCCACCGAAAGTTAAATGCTTAAGTATAAACATATACAAACATACAAAGTCTGTGTATTGCAAAATGGGGAATGTTGCTGAAAGAGATGAAAGAAGACAGAAGTGCAGAGAAGGGCCTACTGTGTTCATGTGTGGAAGTCTTGAAAGAGTCATGAGATGAATTTATTTCAAGTAGATTTATCCATTTACTGCAAATAAGAAAAGCCCAACAGAATTCTTTGGAAGTATCCACCAACAGGTTCTAAAACTAATATGGAAATTTAAAGAAACATGAATAGCCAATTTTGAAAAGAAAAAAAATTAGAGCACTCACTTTTTTCATACTTAAAGAATGTTGTAAATCACAGTAGTCCAGATAGTGAGATGTTAATAAAAGGTAAGATTCATGAACCAATGAAACAGAATAGAAGATCTAAAAATAGTTTGACATGCATACATATTTTAATAGATTTTTTTTGACAAATGTCAAATGGTAATTTAGTGGAGAAAGGTTATGCTTGTCAACAAATGGACTGGTAAGAACTGGGTATCTATAGACAAGAAAACCAATTAGCCAATAACCCACAACTTAAATAAAAATAACTCAAAAATAGATCACTGGCTTTAACTTGAAAGGTACAATAACAAATATCACAGGAGAAGGCATTGAAGAAAAACCCTTTGACTGTGAATCAGAGTTCATTGCTATGGCACGAAAGCATAATCAATAGAAAGTATGTAAACTGGACTTCATCAAACTCAGAGACTCTTGCCGTGTGAAGGGGCAGCTAGGAGGATGTAAATACAAGCTGCAGACTAGTGAGAGATATTCACAAGTTGAAGACCAAGCAAAAGATCTGTGCTCGGAATACACCAAGTACTCCCAAAGCACAACAACACACACAACAAGCATGGCAACCCAATAAAAAGTGGATGAAAGATTTGAACAGACACTTCACCAAAGAAGGTAACTGAAAGGTAAATCAGCAAATAAAAAATAAATCCCAACATCCTCAGTCATTTAATTATTGGGGAGTTGTAAATTAATAAATGCACACTAAGATGTCATTGAAAAGCGATTAGCACAGCTAAACTAAGATTTAAAAGTACCAGCAAGCTGCATACCAAGATGTGTGCACGTTATTGTTCCTTCTAAATGAAAGACTTGTTGAGTCACCTAATATTTGCATTTCATTTGGGATTTATCCTTAAAGAATGAAAACTTATGTTCATACAAAAAACATAAGCTTTAATGTTTTAAAGGAGCATTATTAATAATCACCCAAACCTGGAAGGAGTCCACCAGCCCTTTGATAGGTCCGTGAATAGACTACTGTCCGCGACACTCAGCTGGTACCTCTAAGCCGGCTGCGTGAACAATCCTAAAGGATATATTTAGTGAAAGACTCCAATGCAAAAGTTGTCATATCCTTTGCTTCTATTTTGACTCTCTAGAAAAGCAAAACATATAAGAAAAGCATGAGAGAATTGCTTGGGAGTGTCTATATTCTGATTGCCTGGGTTTGTGGTTATTAGAATCCATATATGTATGAAAATAAAAATAACTCTATATCTAACATTATTTTTTACATTACATAAGTTAAAATAATGGTGATAACAACCAGTGCTATTTTATAATACACTAAGATGGAGCTAAACTAACATCAATGAAAATTATACTTAGCAATTAAGTATGCTTCTCTTCTTTGTTAAACATCTCATAAAATACAATTATTTCCGTATAGTTAATACCCTAATTATTCCGTTGAAAGAGGATGTCAATCTGAATAATGTTTGGTCTTTTTAAAACATAGTTGCACACTCAGAATCCATTTCTTGCCCTATTGTGTTCTGAAACTCTGTCAAGTTAAATCCTTCTTCAGAGAATGAAATTATTTGCCACCAATATTGTAGAAAATGTTTTTGAAAACTCATAGTAATGAGTGAGACAGCAGATAATAGAAGTCTTCTTCATCTGAGGTCGAGGCAGTCAGTAATAAGAGCTGATTCAGAATGATAGCTACTTATGCCACAGGTTACTAGCCATGGTGGTGCCATTTAGAGGGGTCATATTCACACCTGTAAATGAGAAAAGTGAACTCCATCACCTGAGATGGGGCCCATGGGGGGGCCAGTGGGGGGATTGCTGTGCAGCAATTTGAAAATAAAAATTTGAAAATAAAAGATATACAAGAAAAACAATAGTGTATATTTGAATGTCTTTCTACCTCACCTAAAGCTGTTATAAGGAGAACAAACAGTTGTTCAGCTAGTATGTCTATTCTATATTATGCAAAGGAAGATGTTCAAATTAATTTACTAATACATTAAACCTTGATACACTAATACATTGAGCCATGATTGAACAAATATTCTTTTTATATTTCCTTCATTCAAATTCAAGTATGTCATCATTTTTCAGTAATGTAAATGCTTAAAAAAATATCATAGCTTCATTTTTTTGTTCTACCTAGTTTGACAGTCCTCAGAATCTTGATTGATTTTAGAGCACTTGTATCATTTCACACATCTCTCCTTTTAAGTTTTATACCTTTTTCATCAAATGGTGAAGGAACCAATTTCAGGAATTATCCTCCTCTGTTGTATCAAATTCCCTTTGGGCATGAAATGATTGAATTTGCAAAAAAATCTTCAATATTTTATCAAAACCAAAATTCATAAAATGATTACTTAGGGTTCTCGTTTACCTAAATATTTCGTTTAAATTACTTGGTTCTCTGTTTCTACATAAACAAATCTGTTAATCTTTAAGAAATCTCTCAGATGACTAGGCTATTTGGAGATAACGCTCTTTGCTATCACTTTTTGCTATCACAGCTTTGCTAGCTGTGTTTGTAATTTGGTTTGTAAAACAGGTAAAACATTTGCTATATTGAATATTAATTCTCCAAAGTATTATTCTCTAGAAATATAGGTCTCTCGTGTGTGAATTCACCAAGATAGAGTATTATCACATATTGCAAGATGTTTCATTTTAAATGCAAATTTCACACTCCATATTTGGAAAACACAAACAATTGTTTTTCGTAGAATTCTAATAATTTCCACCCAACAGGCATGTTTAAACTGTCTTTGGAATGCAATAATTACAAAATCCTAATGGCCAGATTCTGGATAAGTCAGACTAGAGCAGGTCATTTGGTTACTTCTTCCGCCTCTTCCTGTGGCACCAACATCAACACTGTAAGTAGAAGAAAATACTTTTTAAAAAATATTACAGCAGGAATCAATGAAATTAAACATTAAAAAGCAGAGAAAAAGTCACTGATACTAAAATCTGGTTCTTTGGAAAGACCCATAAAACTGCTTTTATGCGGCTAAGAAGAAAAAGAACCAAATTACTAACATCAGAAATAGAAGAAGAGACATTAGTACAGACCTCATGGGCATTACATGGATAATTGAGGGGCACTATAAGTCAGCTATGTTCCAGTGGTTAGGGCTACAGAATGAGTGAATGAAAAAACAGATAAATGAAATTTTACCTGTGGTTCCAAAGGAGATACTCTTCTACCTTCAAGAATCCTTAGGGTGTAAACATTCCTGAAAAATATTAATCTTAGACAAAAACTGTCATGAGCCACATAGATATACTTGTAAAATGCCCCCCTACCCCCCAGCTCCTTGCCCTACAACACAGTGTTTGGTTTGCAAACTAGTAAACATTTCAGTTTATTCACACTGGGCCCAAACTATCCAGACCCTGCATCTCTCCTAAGAATAAATTGTGTTCTGCATTCTCTTCAGTTGCATTTAAACCCACTGTCTTTATCTAAAAATAAAATATGGAAGGTAAATGGCAGAGTGGCGCCTTCCAAATACTGTATGTGGAAATGACACAGAAGACACCCAGCTCAGAGCTGGCATAAGAACTGGGCTAGGTGTCACTCAGCAAACCTGGGTGAGGCTTCAAGGACCTTTCTACCCTCATCAATGTGTAAACCCACAGTATATGTCCATTCATCAAGTACTTCTACCTTTTGCTTAATGATAATATTACACAGACTTGGCATTTTACTCCCTTTAGTTATTTCTTAATGTGACATTTCATGTTTTTTAATTTTTAATAAGCATTTTCAAAAATAGGTGAGGAAGTTGCATTGGCAACTGCTAGACAAGTAACATTTTGAATAAGAATAGATGCTTTTCCAGTCCCTGCTCTCCGGAAATGTTAAATGAAAAGCAGATGGCCCTAGCCAGGAACATGGGGGTGTTGATTCCTCCATGACAATCAGCCTCCTAGTCTCTTTCCCTCTTTCCATCCTAGTCTCGTCTGACCTTTGGTCTTATGTTGCTGCCTCAACACATTTGTACACGTCCCACCACCTGCCCACTAGTACAGATCTACTCTTTCTGAACCTAAAGTTTCCTCAGTGAAGCCTAGAGTGATCTTCTATCTAAGTCTGGTAGTTTTCATGCAGAGGTGGGGACATAATGGCCTGTGTAATCTTTCTATGATCTCAAGGCACAGCTATCTCTTCCTTGACCTTGGTTATCTTCCTTATTTTGAATAGTTTGCTGCTCCATTTTGACAACTGCAGACAGAGGAGGCCCCTCAGACAAAGGCCCTGGAGAGGGAGGACCAGCTGCAAGAATCTGCTGGAAAGGGGAGGAGGCCTAGGAGCTTGCCCTTCGATCCAGCAGGATTCAGTGGTGAGCAGGCCCAGGCCATTTGAATTCTGGCCTCCTGTCACACACTTAAATCCAAAAAGAAAAAGAAAAAAGTGTAAGATTTCTTTTAAGAAAATACACTTATTACTATGTTGGGAGCCTATCACTCATAGTAGATTCTGGAAGTCTGGGGTTATTTCACTAGCTTTTACTGCTAGGAGCCCGAAAAAGAAAATATCACCTCTCACAGAACAAGCATACAGACATTTCTGCTGGGCCATGCATTCCCCAAATGGAAAGAACTGTGTCATTTACCCAAATGTTGGCACAGAGGTGCACCGGCCATAAATGTCTCCTGAACAGTGTTTCAATGGGTTTATGCACTGCACGAGGAAAAATTAAATACTCCTTTAAGTCTCTGTGAGATTTAAAAATGAAATAAACTCTTCAACTAAATATCTAGACTGTGTAAAACAAGATTCAGAAGATTTCTTGAGGGGAAAATAGAGAAATCTTATTACTTATAAGATTATTGATATCTACTTATAATCAAGGAAATGCAAATCAAAACCACTATGAGATACCACCTCACACCTGAGAGGATGGCACACATTAAAAATACAGGCAACAACAAATGCTGGAAAGGATGTGGAGAAAAAGGAACTCTTCTACACTGCTGGTGGGAATGTGAACTGGTCCAGCCACTATGGAAAGCTGTATGGCGATTCCTCAAATTGCT
>PVIJ01022664.1:0-15648 GCA_004024925.1 Scalopus aquaticus
CCCTCCCCTTCCCTTCCCCATCCTTAAAATAAACCTGCCCTTTTGGATATAGCTAAACATCTCTGCCTGGTGGGAAACTCTCCTGGGGATACTCACTACTTGCTACTGAATGAAGGGAGAGCTCTAGTGAAACTTTTCTCAGAGGTAACCCAAAGACCGCACTCTCTGAAGCCAACACCTCTTCAAACTGACATCAAATGGGCACAGTTTCAGTTTTTCAAGATGAAAAGAGATTGGAGAGGATGGTGGCGATGGCTGCACAATGGTGTGACTGTATTTAACTCCACAGTCCTGCATGCTTAAAACACGGTTCAATGGGCAGTTTCATGCTACGTGCATTGACACAGTTGTGTATATACAAACAGGTGCTAGTCTGACCCTCCTCTGCACTCCTGAATGCAATTCATGTAGTATTCAGAGCAGTGCTGAAATTTCCACTCAGCAGATAATACTGTTTCTCTGCGTGGAGTCCTCTGAGGTAGGGGGGTGGGGGCTGGGGGACAGGGAGAGAAATGTGTGATGTGTCCCCCACTTCACTGGGAACCCAAGAAGTGCATTCATGAAATCATTTCTGTTTTCAAGAGATTCAGAAAAGAAAAAACAAGAGACAAATTTAATTTGCAGGAAGGGACTACTGCGTTCTCCGGACAGTCCGTGCAAAGGCTGTGTGACCGCATCAAGTCGTTTGCCCTCTCAGCCTGAAATCTTTTCCAAGGAACTAACATAGTAGAAAACTGCACGTGGTTCCAATAATGACGTTATGTTAGCTGCAAGTGGACAGTGAATTTGCTTAGCCAATTGTGTGCATATATACATGCACAGTTGCGTGTCTCATATAGTCATCACACATGAGTGTGCATGGCACAGACAGGCACAAAAACATACATATGTGTGTCACCCAATGGCCCTGAATCTGTCTATACTGATGGACAGGGATGGAGAAAGCAGGGTGGCTAAAGGAGAGCTCAAGCCCAAGGCCCAGTCATCGATAGTGAACTTTAAATCATTTCAAACATTCTCATAGAATGAGAGATTTATGACTGCAGAGCAGGAAATTCTTGGTCAATTCAGGAAAGAATAGAGCGGGGAGTGGCTCAACAATGATACCTTTTCTTTGCTCTTCTAGGGTGTGGGCTGAAGTTTGATTTGGTTAAGTAACACCCACACATAAAGGGCAAGATTTGTCTAAGTCAACACAATCTCATTTCCTCTCCTTACATAAACTCATTAGCAAAATTTTCGATTAGGACTTTTGCTCACACTCTTAACTTACAATTGTCCTTGTTGCTATTCTCCAGCAGGACTTGCTTTCAGGAGAACTTGGTAGTGATGGAATGGAGGTCAGTCCCTCAATGGGACCTCACTTAGAACATTCTAAAAGATTCCATCGTCACCCCTTAGGGTTGGCTTTGAACTTATGACCTTGAACCAAAAGACCTGGGAACCTGTACTTTATCATTTCACTCAAACCCCCGCCCCCCCATCACACCCACCTCTGTTACCCCAAACTTATAAGCCCTACCTTTTTCTAAAGGTTTATGTTCCATGCAGATTCTATTGTGTGGCTCTGAATAATGCTGCTGGGTTTATAGTTATTTTCATCTCTATTAACTTGATGGTGTTTACTTAACCTTGCTTTCATACTGCTGTTGACTTTGTGTTCTAATTACTACTACTAATTGAGAAAGCTTGATGATAGATGGAGGCAAATTGACCAACCACCATGGGAAAGGGCGCCATGGCACTCATTAGAAACTAAATGGCACAGAACAATTTTAATTAGACATGACTAACCTCAGCTGCCTCTATTCTTAGGGTGATCAAGGCCCAGGTTCCGAATACTGAAAGTCATCGTACCTTGTTTCATCTGGAGAAGGGAGGGGCTCTCCACTTGACCTCTAAGACTTTTTCTCTCATTTTAAAGGGAATTTGGCTTTGAGTGAGGATTAAACCTCTGAATGCTTTGTTTGTTTGGAGAGGTTTGTTGCGGGCAGGTGACCACACAGCAGCAACGTCAGTCCTTTAGGCCTTTAGAACATCCAGGAGAGACATGGCTCCATCTCTTCTGTTAGAGCAGGAAGGGTGATACCTAAAGAACATGCAGTGGCCGCCTGTGCCCAGGACCCCAGAGCTGATCAGGCCCAGAGGGGAGAAGAGCACCTCCAGGCAGGCGATAAAACCCACAGGGAGCAACAAACACCCAGAACGGGAGCAATTCCTCGAAATAGGGCAGTTTCTGGAGGATAAGGTGATTCCCCTAAAAAGGACAAGTAATACCCCTAAAAACCCCCAAAGTCTCCCCCTCCCAAGGGAAGGGTGGAGCTGGTTGACGCCCCGAGGCAACGCGGGCCCTATGCTCTCCCTGCCCAACCTGCCGCCGCGGCTGATAAACCACACCCCGGGTGCGCCTGTCCCAGCAAGGACAGAGCGAGCAGTTTCTGCACCCCATTTAGGACCGAAGCCCTCGTGCTAGAGACGGCCCTGGCCCAACGCCTACTACTCATATTAATCTTGCAGTGGCAGGGAAGCGGCTCCTGCTTGGGCCCAGATGTTGCCAGGCTGTTCACTCAGCTCCCCCTGGACTGACTTAACGTTCCTCTTGTCTTGTGTTAGGCCTCTTGGTCTGTTCTAGGCAGCCCAAACTGCAGGCTCCAGGCCACTTGTCTGGATGGCCACACCAGCCTCTGGGAGGTGTGGGAACTCACTGGCCAGCAGAAGGCAGAGGTCGTGACCTAAGTGTCCCCACTCTACGACGGGCTCCTGGTGCAGGCTTTTTATCTGGGTCACAGAATCACGTCAGTGAAGTCTGGTGACAAGTCTACTTTATGTTTTTATATTTCTGAAATAAACACTCCAAAATTCTCCTAGAAAAAAGAAAAGGTCTTTAACAAAATCTTATCTATTTCTTAATATCTAGCTTATTTACTGCCCTTTCTGTGAAATCTTCATGACTGCACCACTATAGGACTTTGGGAGCTCCCAGGCATGGGATGGTGGGCATTCTTGAATGTTCTCTTTTAGAATCACTCCATCTCTAAGAGGAGGAAAAAGAACAGGTGTCATGGCCCCCATGTTACTGCTGGGACAAAGGGTCAGAGACCCAGAGTCTACATCCCTGGCCTCCCATGCACCTGAGCGGGGTAGATAACGTTTCCTTTGATTTTCTTTGGCACCATAAATCTTTCTCATCAATATTAGAGAGTTCAAAAAACAAATGAACAAGCAAGCAAAAAAGAGCAAATAATTTTGCTGAAGTCAGTTATTTGAGAAAGTGGTGTGTGCGTGTGAAAATAAATGAGGGCAATTGAGTTCACCAAGATGGCGCTTCTCCTGAAGGCAGAGAGCCCAGGAGCTCTGTTATGGCCACATGCCAACCACTCACTTCTGTGACTCTACAAATGAGTGAGGTCCTGGTCCATGGTGGGAGCTGAAAGGTCAAAGGAAAGAAAGACAGAAAGGAAGGGAGGGAGGAAGAAAGGGGAGAGAGAGAGAAGAGGGGTAGAAGAGGGGAGAGAATGACAAATGAGTTAGGAACATAAAGTCAGTAGATTTCCTAAAATAAGTAATGTGATCACATTCTGCCTCTGTGTTTCTCAAAGACATAATCTTGGTTTCTGTGAGGTTCTCTGGAAATTTTTAACTCAATGCTTTCTGAGGGTGAATGACCTTGTAGCGTATCTAATTCATCACCGTTGGCCTGGGACTGCCCCTGCTTCAGGGCCGGAAGTCCCTCAACCCCAGCAAATCCTTCAGACTTTGGGCAAACTGGGCCAGTTGGTTACTGAAATGTTTTAAGCATTCATGGTCCCAATTTGGCCCTGTGTTGAAGATGTTGTGACCACCCAAGGTGAACCTTCCCACGCAATGCTTTGCCCACCCCCATGTCACAGACCGTTTAAACAGATCTATTGTCAACAATTCGTTCTATATGTGCTGAATGCTGAGGTAGGCACCTAAGGGCACTTTTCAAATCTCCCAGACACATTCAAAGTGTGACCTGTTCCCATCGCTGGCACCTCTGGTCACACAATCTGTGACAAGACTCCTTCAAGAACAGGTTTGGGTAAGCAATGGCCTCTGCTTAGGTAAGTAGAAATAGTTCTAATGGGAACAGGAAAATACTTTTCCTTTAGGCCCATCTTAGTTTGCAGAAAACTATTTCAACCCACATCGACGTGAAATTTCTATTGTCCTAAACACTACTTAACTTGATTATTTTTTCTTACTGGGAAGTAGAACAATTTGGCTTTTGCAAAATTGCATTCAAACTTGGGGATGGGGAGAGAGAGGAAGAAAGGAAAACAGAAGAGGAGAGATGGAACTTGCTTTATAGAACATTCTGTCAGCAAGTGTTTCTTCAAAGCTTTATCTCTTGCCTGTGGCGTTGGCACTACAGATACTGCACCTGTAGCCCCATCGATAATGTTTACAAGCGGTAAAGTCTCTCATAACCATTAGTGATAGTCCTACAGCAGTCATCTGGGAGTTATAAATTCAGTTATAAACTTAAAACACATTAACAAGATCAGGAATCCTGTTCTACAGCCAACCCGTTTATCTAGTTGAGCAAACTTTGCCTTGAACATGTAGTTCAACAACGAGTATGAATACCAGCAAGCACATTCTTACACTGTGATTAGATCTGCATTGGGGTTAGCAGGCAGCGCTCAGCTATACACTGGCTGGCAGATGGCTCTTTGCCAGTTTTCAAGTGGGCCTGAAGCATTTGAGCCCGAGAAAAATCTTGCTTGGCTGAAAGGAAGTTCACCTCCATTTGCTTTAGTTTTTCCATCAACATAGGAGTGATAATAGGTCCCTTCAGGAAATAGCTAGAATGTTCTCTAGAATCCCAGTGTTGGGTTTGACAAGTTGCTAAGGTCTATGGGTGTTCTTACCAGGCAGATTAAGTTCATAACTGTGCAAAACTCAGTGCCCAGGTGTGGGGCCAGAGGATCACCCGCAGCTGAAACATGGCCTTCCCACCTAACACTGGTTTGGACAATGAAATGATCGGGAGAGAGAAGGTAGAGGAGGAAAAGGTAAACCATGTACACAGTTCTCTTGATCTCATCTGAGTTCATATTCGAGCAGCCGTTTAAACCTATCTTTGCAGATTTTCAATTTCTTTACACTATGCTGAACACCAAATCCCTGCTGTTTTTCAGGCACTGATTGCAAAGAAGCTAGTTTTAGGGAAGATGTTACACTCAGGGTGGGGAAAGCTGTCTGTTTCAAGCACTGGGAATTACACTCTAGGTCAAGGACTAAGAGAGCATTTCCTCCTGAACTACTGTGCATAAACTGATTAAATTGGACTGGAAGAAGTCTGGTATTTAGAGTACCACGTGGTGATATTGGATTAGCCAAGTGTGATGAGGATTTATAAACCATGTAACTTAGGGCATGGAGCCAGAGAAACCCAGAACAATATGGCTGCCTCCAAGGACAGGGACAGAAGTTGAGGAGCTGCTTGCTTTTTAGTGGCTGGTGCAGACATACTATTGCAAAGAGGATGTCAGTAAAGTGTTGAGGAAAGTGGGTTTTCCCTAATGGGAAACTGTTAAAGCTAGAAAAGTGTTAGCTGTTGTGGAAATGTGTGTGGAAGGTTAAGAAGTGAGGTTTAAGATACTGAGAATGACTAGCTATAAGCTGGGAATTTGAATGAAGAAATTGTCTCCTTGGAGTCCACCTGGACTAGTTAGCCACCTCAAATGAGTAACTGTCAGCTGCTCCACAGGACCCCTTTGGGGACCACCCCCTGTGCATGTTCTTGATAATCACACCCTGCTGCTCTGTGGTGGGTGCATGTCCCGTCCACGCCCTGGATTCCCCAGTGGGGGAGCATCTGCTGAAAGCAGGTGACAGGTAACCAGATCACAGCCAGCCCCCCATGCCAGCTCCTCCCCTAGAAGAATGTTATCTGCTTTTAACAGTTTGGATAAGGTCCTTGCTGACATTAAAAGTACAACTGATATTTCCATTGTGTGTTTACTATTTTACATTACGATATTTGTTAAAACGGTTTAGGATTTTATAGATTAGACGGGTTCCTTTTCCTCCCTTTGGGATAAAATGTGGGCAGGAAAGACACAGCTACCCAGAGCTTTTCCTGCAGGAAGTCCACGGGGCACCTGAGCAGCTGGGATGGAAGTGAGTGTTTGGCAAGAGAAAGAGCATAACTCCATAGAGAAACAAAACTTTTTGACAATATCCTGCTTCCCATCCCTAGGAGAGGATTGGGGTGGGTGGAAGGGTCAGAGAAAGAAAGAGCATCAAAGAAGAAAGGCAACTGAAACTTTGAAAAAGAGTGGCCCCATTCCATTGTGTCCCCTGGACCCATGTCATGAGAACAGACTCCGAGGTCCCATTTCCTGTCCCTCCTGCCCTTTTTCTCATGAGAATCCAGTCTCAGACTGTGGACTCTTACAGTGTCTGACTGTGAAGGGTACTGGGCTATCTGATGAGAATAAGGTGCAGGGAAAAGACAATTTCACCGGCCATCAAATTATTAAGACAAAAAGACAGGGCACCAGTCTTTAATTAACCTGAAGGTTAGTGAACTATTCATGTCCTAACACATTGCATCGAGACAAAGAGTGTAAAATAAGAATGCCAGTCTGATCTGATCTGCTAATATCATTAGCAGTTATTTCAGTATGATCCCTAATCCCAGCTGGTTGCCATTAAAAAAGAAAACAGAAACACACCAGATCTGAATCTCAGAAAAGAAAAAGCTAGAACAACACTGGCAATCACCTTCTTTGGAAACTCAAGAGAAAACAATCGAGCAAGGGTAGATTGGTTGCATTTTCCAGAGAGAAGCTGGAGTCCAATGGGATCATCTCCCAGGACATGCTATTCTTTCTCCCTTTCTTAGGATCCATTTCTTTTTTTCCATCAAAGAAAAGAGGACACAACGGGGTCACTTGTCTCAGACCCAAAGATCTGTCAAAAAGCCAATTCAGTGAGGTTTATACAACAAGCAAGAGACAAGTTTTCCCACTGAAAATGTGGGAGTGAGAGACATCTGTGCTTCTCTCGTTTCCTCTCAAATTTGGGCAGATAGATAGATGACACATAGTAGATATACAGATAGGTGATAAGGAGGGAAGGAGAAACGTGGATAGATGACAGATAGATAGATAGATAGATAGATAGATAGATAGACAGACAGACAGATAATTATATGAGAGATAGATAATAGACAGTTGAAAGACAGATGCACGAACAGATGGATGGATGGGCGGGTGGGTGGCTGGATGCATGGCTAGATGGATGGATAAAGACATACAGGCAGACAGACAGACAGACACAGGATATAAAAGAGGAGAGGAGGGAGAAACAGAGAAAAATGACCAAGTAGTCTAGTCTATGCTGTTTCTGTGGAGTTTTTTTATTTGTTGGGGTTTGTTTATTGGGGGAGGGGTTAATATTTAAAATGGAGTAAAATGATAGAGAAGACTGGCTCAGTGGGCTCCTAGTCTCCAAGCCCCAAATTCCCCTTGCAGCTTAGCTTTAGGAAGATTTCTCATCAGGACACAGAAAAGGCAACGTGACAAATCACCTCTTCATCCAATCATTATTTGCTAAATGGGCATCGGGCTTCTTTTCCTCCTTCGAAGGCCCTGAGGAACTGTGAGCTCCCTCCCTGGGAAAATCGCTCAGCTAATGGGGCAGCATCTGCAGATTGCAGCCCGGGTGGGGTCTGCACTGACACCTGCACAGTCATCACCCTTCTAAAAATAACGCCCTCCATCCTTCTTCCAGCTGCACACAAGACAAGGACTTTCTTTAAAAAAAAGAGAATAAAACAAAACAAAAATCCATCTTCCTGCTTCACTAGTATAGACACAGATGGCCCAGACTCCCCACACAGACGCTCTCAATTTCACGTCTGATGTGACCAAGATGACTTGAAAGGGAAAAAGCAGGTACTGGCTGCAGTTAGATAATCAGGAAGCTGGGGACCTCCACCGTGGACTTCTGACCGTGCGGGCTGCTTCCTCACCAGGCTTATTTTCCTGACCTCTCTGGAAGGTGGGAGTGGTTTTCAGGGGAGTTTGGTTGGGAGTTGGGCGTTTCATCCTCACCCGGAAATCCTTCCTGGGTTTTGAGTGCAGCCGCCATTTTGTGCACCTTAACAGCAGGCCATGAGACTTCCACAGGGGGGAAGCAGATCCCCAGGTGGAAGTAGCTGGCCCTGCTCTCGACCCCGTGGCTAACGAGACAGCAGACGGCAGACCAAGTGTCTCTCCACAGATGAGAGTTCAACCAGAGACCCCTGTTCCTGTCCCACCCACAGCGTGAGGACAGCCCACACAGACACCCCCTGCCAGCCATGCTGCCTCCCATGGTCCCTGCTGAGAAGACACAGTCCCAGCCCAGACTTCAGGGGCTTTCCCCTACCCCCTCTCCCAGGGTTCACTCCAGCCCTCAGCCTCAAGCAAAACCTCTGGAAACCAGGAAATCTCCAGCTGTGTCCACAAAACCTCGAGCCCTTCCTCTCCTTCTGCACAGGCCCTCTCCTGGGGATTATATTAAAAATGAAATTAAGTTTTATAAGAGCTGGTATTATAGAACTATTTTCGCTGTATAGTGTATAGGTACATCACACAGACTTGACCACATGTAGCATTTGTGTACTTTGTATAATAATTTGAGAATCAAGTACTTGATCCCCATTATAACTTCCATTATAAATAAATGTTAACATACGTGTGTATATGTTTGTCTGTATATATATACATATATGTATATATGTGTGTGTATATATACATGTGTGTGTGTGTGTGTATATATATGTTATATAGATGAGGTTAGACTTAAATCATTTCAAGTAATGATGTAGTGCCTTTTCCAAAGTCTAACCAGCCATAAGTTCCAGGAATGCAGTTTTGATTGACCTAAGAAGGGGATTTGAGGTCAGAGACCTGCATACAAGCCATTTCTCCACTACTTACTGGCTGAATTTCTTAGGGAAGTTACTCAGCATCTACTTGTGTCAGCTATAGCTAATAATAACTACATCACTTATTCTAATGATCAACTGAAGATAAAAGTATTTTATAAATGTTTTGCAAATGTCCACTGAGAAAGATAAATGCCTTTGCTTGAGGCAATCAGGAGTGATTCACATCTGTACAAGTCAATTTGCTTTTTCTTATTTCTAAGGGGAAATATATACATTTCACAGAAGTTAGTGAAAATACTGATCCTTGGATGGATGGGGAGAAAGCTTTAGGGGGCTACCTGGAGACTAAGGAGTACCCAGGAAGTCAGCTTTTCCCTTCCAAGTTAGTTTGCTAGAGTTGCCTCAACAAGTACATAGACTTAAACGGCAGGTATTTGTTTCTTTGCAGTTTTCAGACTGGAAGTCTGAGATCATGGTGTGGGGAGGGTGGGTTCCTTCTGAGGCTTCTCTTTGCTTAGAAATGAACTTCTCCCTGCGTCCTCATGTCTCCTCTCTCCCCCCTCCCCTGTGTACCTATGTCTGGATCTTCTCTTAGTAGGTCGTAGTAGCATTGGCTTAGGGTCTACACTAATGACCTCCCATTTAACTCAGTTACCTCTTTAAAGACCCTGTCTCCAAGTACAGTCACATTCTAAGTTACTGGGGCTTGGGGGGAGGAGGCTAGGGCTGCCACAATTCAGCCTGCAACAGATGACTAGGATAGAATTTTCACTCATAAATTTGACTTTAATCACTTACTTTTTTCACTTTTTAATTTTAATAACCATGCCTGTTTTTATAAATGGCTTCTGACACTGGTAAGGCTAGAAACTTTGAGCTGGCCAAATTTGTTCCACAGCTTGATTTATTGCCACAGAACCAAACCCTGGTGTCTTTTGTTTTGCAAAAGAAGAAAAACACCTCACCCGAGTCAGCATACCAGGCACACCTGCCCCAGAAAGGGCCTCCAGCTAGGAGCTCCTGGCTGTCCAGAGCTGATAGGTGTCATGGTTTTCTTTTCATCCAAAGGTTGTCAGAGTTCACTTTATTTTTATTCTCAAGCATCAATCTAACTTGGAAAGGAAAAGCTGACTTCCTGGGTGCTCCTCAGTCTCGAAATAGGCCCCCCAAATTTTCTCCTCGTCCTTCCAAGGATCAGACACAAAATAAAATTAACTGAAAGAAACTATCACTTTGCCCAACAATATGTACCCAAGCCACTGTTATCCTATAAGGTAAATTGACAAAATGTTCTAACATACATGCTCATAGGCTGCTATAAACTACTTTAGTGCAACATGGATGAGCCTTGAAAATGTGCCAAGTATGAAAACCTGGTCAAAAAAACCCCATTTACATGAAATGTCCACAATAGACAAATCTGTGGAGACAGAGGTAGATTAGTGGTTATGGGTGGCAGGGGGAGGGAGGAGGGCAGGTAGGAGAAAATCTCGTGTACTAATGGGTATGGGTTTTTAGGAAAAGTTAATATGTTCTACAGTGAACTGTGATGATGGTTGCACAATTCCTTGAATATACCAACAATCATTAAACTGTACATTTTAAAAGGTAAAGTGTATAGCCTGTGAATTTTATCTCAATAAACCCTGATTAAAGAAAAGCTCTGTGCCTCCCTGATAGCGCAGGGGTTAAAGTCTGAGCACTATCAAGCTATCGCTAGCTGCTGTGGCCTGAGTTTGCTCCTTGCTACGGAGCTGCCCCACATGGTGAAACAGACTTCTCCTGTCTCCTGTTGCTCCATTCAGCAGTGTATTTCAGTAGATCTGTACTACCTACCTATTACCTACCTAACATCTACCTACTGTGTACCTACTATCTACCTACTACCCACATTATAATGACCTACTAATTACCTACTAGGTACTTACTAACTACCTATCATTAGTAGTTTCTTAGTAGCTCCTTCTTGGTTTCTTAGTATTTCCTTCATAGTTTTTTTGTAGATTGCTAGAAGTTTCTTCACAGGTAGTTTGTAGAAGGTAGATGTAGGTAGGTCATTGGGAGGTAGTAGGTGGATGATAGGTAGATTATAGGTAGATAAGTTATGTAGATGATAGCCTACTATCTACCTACTATCAACCTACTTACTATCTGCCTACGATCCACCTCTCATCTACCTCTCATCTATCTACGACTATGACCTATCATTTACCTACTGCCTACCTACTCTACCTACTATCTACCTATGACCTACTGTCTACCTACTATCTGCCTATTAGTGATCTATATTATCTAAACTATCACCTACCTACTATCTAGCTATCATTTACCCATCATCTATTTACCTGTAATGTATCATCTACCTATCATCTATCTACTTATCATAACCAGATCCTCCAACATAACATAGTACAGGAGTTGTGGTGAAGTCATTTTTTAGGTTGTTGGGTTCAGAGAGTAGGGTCCTTAGATTCACTGGGAAAAGTTTCACCACATCTCCATATCTTTACCTCAATCTGTTCCCTCCACACTCACAGCAATCTGATGCTGTTTGGTTGAGTGCATTGGCTCCTAAGGATTTTTACTTTCTATAGCTGGTTTAACAACTGTGTTTATCCCATCTACTCCCACCTCACCTCCAGGAATTGTGTGAGCCAGGTTTCTGGTTTTGTGGTGCCTCCTTTCCAACTTTTCCATTCTTATCTTCCATCAGTAATATTTTATGTTAAGTTACATTTATTACGTATGTATATATTTGCCGGATATGCTTTTATAAATGTGCATGTTATATCTCACTCGGTATTAAATTATATACATATAATTTGTGACAAGGTAACTTTTTCCTAGATTTCATCTATTTCCTAGTTCATGGGCCCCTGTTAAAGGGAAAAAATATTTGGCAATTTTATTTTTTTTAAATTGTTAAGCAGATCACCTCATATCAGTCACTAAATTTTAACTTAGATTTAAAATTCCTTGAGGAAAAAACTCAAGAAATTTTTCACCATGAGGATTCTACTGTCATATGGGAAAGACAGCATACATATTTACAAAGTCAAACAGTTCTACTTAACACTGGATGTGTTCTGGGGAGGGGGGGGAAATCCTGCAGAAGGGGTTTCCTTTGAAAATTCATTTTAACTTGCTCTGTTTTGATAGGCTAATCGTGAGGAATCGCCCACTGATGAGGTAATTCTAATTCGAATGCTGTAGCCAGGGTGGGAAGACAACTTCCAATTCCTCTTTAAGAGGTAGCCAGCACCCCCAGACAGATAACTACTTCCTTGAAAGAATAGCATCTCTTGATAGATCACTTTTTTAAGCTTAAAAGATTATTGTTTTAAAGTTTAATAAACTATTGTGGGCCTCGCCGGGGGCCTAGTGGTTAAGTCTCAGTGCTATCACCACTATAGCCTGAGTTTGATGTCCGGCCGGGGAGCTAACCCACATATGCACAGCAGACCTCTCCTGTCTTGCTTACTGTACCCCTCAGCAGTGGATTTCAGTAGATCTGCCTGTGTAATCCCCACTCTGTCTCTGGTGAATCCTTTCACCCCCAACCTCTGCACCTCTGGCCAACACCCCAGTTCTCGTAAGCATAAATAAATAAAATAAATCTTAAAAAAAGACAAAAGCTCTGTCCTACCCCACTTAACATAATATCAATTTAACATGTCACTTGACCTATTCCCACAGTCTTTAAAAAAATAGTGACAACATACTTTATAGTCCTGCCCATGAGAAAAACAGGTCAGTCCTTTTGTAAATTCAACTGGAAATGCTATATAGCTTCAGAAAATTTATGGCAAGAATCATACAGGAAAAACACTCAGGCTCCTGAGTAGAATTCAGGATCCACCCCATTCCTTAAGAGTGATGGGTGTGGGCATACTCCAAGGGAAAGGTAAATACTTGTAGAAACACCTAGAGAATGGTCCCTGGACTTTGTGGTCTGGGTGGTCTTTCCTCCTTAGGATACTACACAATGGAAGCATGAAATTTCAAGTGTTGATGAGCAGTCTTGTCTATTTTGTTCATCCCAGTATTTTCTGGCATAATATATGTTCCACAAGTATTGGTTGAGTGAATGAATGAATAGCTTATGCATTTTCCCTCTAAGCCCTCAGCCCCTCAGCATTTATCCTGAAATATGGGACAAAGCCATTTGGAAAATGGATTTGCTGCATGTTGTCTCAAATTAAATTGTTAATTTGAGATGATTTAATTACCAAAATAATTACCAAAAAACCCTCTTTGGAGAATATTATCAATAGTTTTCAAATGTATCAAATAGAAGTGAGAAGCGAATACATCTGTAAGGAAACATTCGATTCTACAGATCCCTGTATCTTGATGATGAGTTATTAGCTTCACTGCCAGCTTTTTCTCTGAGCTTACTTATAGTAAGTCCTCACTTAACAGTGTGAGTAGGTTCTTGGAAACTGTGACTTGAATCAAAATGACAGGTGACAAAACCATGGCCTTTGGTAATGCTATTGCCTAAGCAACTGTCAGGACAGTTTCTCTTATCAGCATTATCAGAAAATGGCATTGACTGAAGCAGCATTATTTTAAGATCTGCTGCATAGTTATTATAGTTTATTCATCAGTCAGTTTGCTGTTATAAGTTGACTTCCGTAGTAATAAGTAATCTCAAAAGAATCTGAAGTCTGAGTTTAAACCTTTACCTTTTCCTACGTCCCTTCATAACACACATCCTTTGGAGAATGTGCTTTTATTTCAGACATCAAAAGAGAAATAATAATCAAACACACACACACATATGCTTTACTCCTATGTAGAGAGGAAATATGCCGTATTTATTTTCAAATTAAATTCTTCTTTGGGGGGAGGGAGGCCATAGTGATTTCAGGATGTAGCGCGTCAGTGCTGAGCAAGTGGAAGTGAGAATCCACCATCTTTGCCTGTTTGCTCCACTGGCTTGCAGGTTTCTGTGTGTGGAGAGCTGAGCAGGGAGTGACTTTGGTCAGTTGTCACCTGAGCTAGCCAAGAAATACCAGTTCCACTTTGGGTGGCAAAAAGAAGAAAAAAAAAAAAAAGATCCCACACCTTTCTTTACTTTTTGGTTTCACTGGATTATAATTTCTTGGGTAATTCTTTTTCCATGTCGTTGTGGGTTTGGCCAGCCTTGTTTCAGCCCTCAGGGTTTATTCTGACCAGCAACTTATCTTAACCAACTGTTTATCTCACTGTTTATCATTCCAATTGCCAATATTGAAACAGGAGGCGATAGCAGTGGGTCTATTCAATACTATCACCATTTTTCTTTCAGGAAATGTGTGAATTTGTGAAGGAGTTCTTATCTGGTGTCCTTATTTAAATTAAGATAAAGGTTTTATAAAGTAGGGTGTACTCTACTGGTCCTCAATATGAGAAATCCCACCTGAGATTAGCCCTAGGAAACTGTAAATTAACTCTGAAAACAGTGTGAGCCCACGCCATTGCACTTCTCATGCTATCTCCTGGGGAAGCGGAGGTTAACAGACGCCTCTGAAAAGTGAACTGCCAAGCCCTGGCTGGCCGCCCTCAGAGCCTTCCCCGAGGATTTCAAAGTGACCTGAGAGTCACCGGGCAAGAAGGGGTAGTCTCGGCCTTACGCAGTTTAGGCCCCTGGTGCTAGAGTTCTGGGCCACGGAGACCTGGGGACCTCCATGACAGGTGTCTCCACCTCAAGTCCACGTACACCTGCCAGGTCTCAGCTTGGACTTGTCAGCTCCTCCAGAGGCCCTGCTGGGTATGAAGATCTCAGCGGGTAAGTGAGGAGGCCTGCTGAACTAGGATTGTTTGGGGAGTCTCTGACCCCCTCCTAGAAAACATCTTGAGAAGGGTCTGCTACTTGTGCCTTTCTCAGGTTTTCCTCTACCTGGGGACTGCTTAGTCGAAGTGGAAAGAACAGAACAGAAGCACACATACCCACCCACTTTGCTGTCGGCGATGTTCCCAACAAACCCAGTTAGGTAGACGCAAAATATAAAAGAACCCAGGCAAGTAGCTACTGCTCCTTTCTGAACTGTGGTTTTAGAACAGGACCACTTCACAAGGTTGGAGCTGCTGGCAGTCAAATCTGAGAGAAAATATAGAACAACTATATTCTCAGAGTCCAGAGTGCTAACCATTATACCATGGAACCACACCAACTATATTCTCCAAAGGTGCTCTGCTGGCCTCCGGTTCCAACACCTTTCCTGAAAACAGCAATAAGATGAGTGTAAATTAAGGCACTTCACCCATCACACCAACCCACCAGCAACTCAGGAAATACTGGGCCTAACTTCCTGCCATTCCCATCTGATATGTTTTCCCTTAGCAAAACTAATAATAAATAAATATTGCTAGGCTCTGGAATGGTTTTGAAAAGAAAATAAAAGCTAGGTCATGCTATGCAGGATGTAAACTGTTACTGAAAGCTCAGACGGCCTTCTATGTTCTTGACAAGCCCTTATCTTGAGGATTTTTGTTTATTTGTTTTAGAAACAAAAAAAAGTTTAGGAAAGCGTAGCAGTTAAATATGCATGTTTGTAAAATGTATAGAAGAAAATATAGGCAAAACTCTACATGACATACATCTCAGCAAAATCTTGAAAGACACATCCCTCAAAGCAAAGGAAGTAAAAGACAATATAAACAGATGGGATTATATCAAAATAAAAAGCTTCTGTACAGCAAAAGAGACATTAACCAAAACTAACAGACACCCTACCAACTGGGAAAAGATC
>PVIJ01022665.1:0-15638 GCA_004024925.1 Scalopus aquaticus
CTGCCCCAGCACCAGAGGAGGGCCTGGCGTTGCCCTGCTAGAGGGGGGCATCGGGGCTTGGCCAGGACCATGATGCAGCCCTGCCGGCTGGGCCCAGTGTTCTGTGGCAGCCTCAGCTGTGGGTACTCGTGTATTGGCCCCAATTCCTGGGGACACGCGCCTGGACCCTGGTGAGGTCCCGTGGACCTTTCTGCATTCCCAACCATGCTATGACTCACCTTGGGGTTCTCATTATGACTGCAAGACGCCCTTTGGCAATAATCATATGACAACAGAAAAAAATAGCAATTTGTCAGTCAACAATGTGCAATTATTGTAAACCTGGGGTCACGGGCGAGGTCACTGGGAGAAGGAGAAGAGAAAGTAGATGGATAGATAGATAAAACATAATAATGGGAACTAGGGTTTTTGGGATAATTTTTTATTCATGAATTGAAATTATAAGGAACGGTATTAAAAGCGGAAGAAAAAAGTAAAAATAAGACATCCAGGCTTCCCAGAGCCAAACTACAAGTGCAAACCAGACATGACGACACACGGAACGTCCAGTCTAGACCTGGCCAGGCCACTCCCTCACCTTGGGGCCTCCCTCCTCTCGTCTCACCAAGGCGCTCATTTCACTTCTCAGCTCACACAATGCTCCACTCTTGAAAAGACTTTCACGAAATCTCCATATTCCTAGCAGGTCCAGATAACAAATGTCATTGCGAGGTGTGATGGGTGATCTCAGACAGCTCGTTTCACGCTCCGTCTGAAGTGAGCTCCTCAGTGAGGTCCCCGACTTTCCCCAGGCCCTCCCCTGTGCTCATCAACCTTCCAGCCGGTCCCCAACTATGTGGAGGCGCGTCCCCCCGAGTCTCACACGTCAGCTCGCTCTCATTTAGGTCCTGACTTCTCCGTCCCACAAAGAACAGTCCCCTGTGAGCACAGCTCGCCTCCTGGGGACTGTTGATCTCTGATTGCTGCTCAGGGCGTTTAGGAATTTGCCGTCAGAGGCCCAGGCACAATCACGCTCATCCCCGACCACTCTCCCCTGAGCCCCCAGCCTCAGACTGTCAGACCTGCTGCCTGGGCAGAACGTGTTTCTAACACTGATCCCACCCGCAGGTGTTAGACCCCCCTCGCATCCAGATCTACTACCCGGCTGATGCACAGAATGAACAGCCTGACCCCGAGGAACTCCCTGAACCTTGCTCTGTTCTTTTTCTTCCTCGTATGTGTTTTCAATACTCTTTGGGGCGCCTAGGCCATTACCACAAATCTCCATTGTCATAGGTGGTTTCCAGAGGTGCTGCTTTGTAGATCATTCCTTAGGAATCAGTGAAGGCAGCACAGGAAGGACGTCCTTGAATTGGGGAAGCTGAGACGCTCTGACCCTCAGAGCCTGCACTTGTGCCCCAGCTGTGGTCTTGACCTTCCACTTGGAGTTAGGACATTGGTGTCCTCTCTGTCTCTTGTTGAACCCCAAAGCCATCTGTGTGCCATGAGAGTCCAGGGTTTTGAGACAGGCTAGCTCCGACCGATGTTTCTCAGGCCCCTGGGAGGGTGTGAAAAGTGTCAGCGTTCACGAGGAGGGAGAGGAGCGATGGGACACAGCACACACCAGGGAGTAACCAAGGCTGCTCTGCTTTGTTGCCCAGAAAGCAGGTTTTTTATACTCAAAATTAGCAAGCAAGTACATTTGTAACAGACAATAATAGTTTACATAGCTTAAATGTGTACATTCTAAACAGACAGTGATCATATACTAGTTTCAGAAGAAACAGGACATCTAGGAGATAGTTTTATCTGTTTGAAGTTTGAAGTCTATAATGATTAACTTCTCTGAAGTTAAGATATTTTATGACTGATGTTTGGCAGACTATAGGGGATGCTGGCTATTTACTCTGAGAAACCATACTATCTTAACTTCCTTAGAGTAAAGGAAGCAGTTGGACTTTATTCTGAGTGGTGGTTTTAGAGCAGGGACAATTTTACCATTAACGAGAGCAGTCCTGCATTTGTTTAGGTTTAAAGGTTAAAAGAAGGGAAGCTACTTGCATGTGGACAATGGTCAATTAACTGGAGAGAGGCTGATTGTTTAACTCCTCCATAGGTAGTCCTGCTTTGATTATCCTGGTTAGTAGATTAAACTTTTTAGCTTAAAACATACAGGAACAGAAATACCACATCCTGTTTGAGGAAGGCTTCCTAAAGCAGTTAATCTAAGAAACCATCTTGTGCTGACTCCTTGAGGCAAGTTAGAGAATGTATGGAAGGGAAGTAAATGTTCTTTAGTATTGTTCATTAACCCCTAACCGGGCAAGAATGCATTCTTATCAAAGGAGCGGCTCAGCACCTGGGCCCATTCATGGGCCTTTAGACAATGAGGGAAGGGCTACATGCATGCAGGCACACTAGAGAAACCTAGTCATAGTTCTTACAGAAAAAGGAGACTTGTTATTTTACCTACAAAATGTTATGTTTAATTTTCTTATGGGCAGAGATATCGCATCCGACTTCGATCCCGGTTTGCAACCTTGTCAAGAAAATCCTAAGGGAGTCAAGGTGCAGCATCCCTCCCTGGTCACACCTCCCAGGCCAAGGTTGCATGCCCTGCGCTGCTGGGTTCTCATCATTGTTTCCCTGCTTCTTTCAGATGGCGCAGCCGTATCAGCGATTAATCTGCATTTCCCTGGTGGCCCTGGGAGCCCTGTGGTGTTTCCTTAACCTGGACAATCCAAATCCTTCCAAAATAGGTCCAGATTTTTTCAAGAGAGTATCTGGGGACTTTGTGCAGCTCCCAGGCATGGACTGCAAGCAGAACCCCCCTTTCCTGGTCCTGCTGGTGACGTCGGCCCCCAATGAGACGGCTGCTCGCAGCGCCATCCGGAGCACCTGGGGCAGAGAGAGGACGGTGCAGGGAAGACGAATAAAAACGTTCTTCCTCCTGGGAACCTCGCCCAGGAGGGACGTGGCTCGGGCCGTGGCCCAGGAGAGCCAGCAGCACGGCGACATCATCCAGAAGGACTTTGTGGACGTTTACGACAATCTGACCCTGAAGACCATGATGGGGATGGAGTGGGTCCACCGCTATTGTCCTCAGGCCGCCTTCGTGATGAAGACAGACTCTGATGCGTTTGTCAACGTTTACTACCTGACTGAGCTGCTTCTGAAGAAGAACCGAAAATCGCGCTTCTTCACCGGCTTCCTCAATAGAAATGCCTTACCTGTCCGGTTAAAGTCCCATAAATGGTATGTCAGCAGATTTGAGTATCAGTGGGGAACGTTCCCAGACTACTGCGATGGCTCTGGCTATGTCTTCTCTAGTGACGTGGCCAGTCTGGTGTATAACGTCTCTGAAAGCATCCGTTTCATTAAACTGGAAGATGTCTTCATGGGGCTTTGCCTCCAAGAGCTGAGAATCAAACCTGAGCCTCTTCACACGGTCCAGACCTTCTACCCCTGGCGTTTACACTTTTCTGCGTGTCGCTTCAAGAAGATTGTCACCAGCCATCACATCAAGCCTCAAGATATGAGGGCCTACTGGCATGGTCTGGAAAGTTTCCTGGAAGAGGAGTGTCCAGGTTATTGAGGGGAGCCGAGAGCACTCTGGACACACGTAAGGCCCCCAGGATGATGTTTGTTGAAAGATCTTCGTCACTGATAATGGTGGGGGAAGGGTTGTGGAGAGGGTGGAGTGGGAGTGCAACATGGGATTCCAGATCTGAACTAGACTATGAGCTGAAGTGAAGCCAGAGTGAGCCCCTCTAGTGCCCCAATCAATAATCAGCACGGTCCTCTAAGTCCTGCACCGCCACACTAGAGCTCCATGTTCCCCGTGGAAACAGGCTTTTATGTGTCAGTAGCCACTGTAACTGTGAATGGACCAAACTGACCAATTAAAAGACACAGAGTGTGTGGTTGGGTCAGGAAACGGGATCTACCGCCTGCTATCTCCAGGAGGCAAACCTAAAGTCCAAAGATAAAAAAGGGTCAATGTAAATGACTGGAAAATAATCCTACAAACAAATGGGGCCCAAAGAAAGGCAAGGACAACATACATCAGAAAAAGTAGATTTCCCATTAAAAAAGGGTACACTAGATAGGGAGGAACACTAGATACTGTCACTCATCAACGTGTCCTCACCCATGAAGGAGCAGCAAAACACACTAGCAACTACTCTCAGATCTGAAAACAGACATTGGAAAAAACACATTTGTTGGGGGGGACCTCAGCACCCCACTTTCACCAATGGATAGGTCAACTAGACAGAAAATAATCAGGAACAACTTTAAATAAGGAATTAGACTGCATTTTCCTAATAGTCATTTACAAGGCACTGTACCCTCAAATGTACAACACACAGTTTTCTCAGGTATGCGTTAGATATTCTCCATAATAGAAAACATACTGGGTCACAAAACAAACAGCAACAGTTTCATAGCACTGAAATCAGAGCTAGCGTCTTCTGTGATCATAAAGGTATCAAACTAGAAATCAAGTACAAGAAGCAGGGAAGTGGACTTTGTGCATGGGCTGAATAACACACTACTGAAAGGCTAATGAGGGTTAATGAGGAAATCAAAGAAGCAATAAAATACATATCTGAGACAAATGATAACGAGGTCACAACCTTCCAGAAATCATGGGACTCAGCAGAATTGTACCAAGAGGTACATATACTGTAGCACAGGCCATCATCAAGAAAGGAGAGCTCAAAAAGAAACTTTTCTCTTTCAGGTCATGGAGTTTGTCTTCCTAATGTTACCGGAGCCAAGCTGCCTTAGCAGTGGGAGCCTGCAGGAGCGGTGGGGCCTCTTACCCCGCTGCTCCAGAGCAGTTATGGCCCAGTAACTGCCGTTTTGAACGGACCAATCAGGTGCAAGGAGCTGATGGGTTGGTCCAGTCAGCTCCAGGGTTGAACATGGTCCAATCAGACTTGTGGATGGTGCTGGGGAGAGGATATAAGCCAGGACTGGGGGGACCTAAGGGGAGGGGGGGAAAGAGAAGAACTGAAAAGGAGGGAAGGGGGGAAAAGAGAATAGGAGAAGACGACGACACCAGCCCCAGAGAAGAAAGACGGCGGTTCCAGACTCCCAAGGGAGAAGAGAGCAGTCCGCTCCTGGCCTCCGAGGGAGAGAGAAGAAAAGCAGCGCCCGGCAGCCGCCCTCCTAGCAGGGAGAGACGCCGAAGGCCTCTGTGGGGACGGGGCCCCGGTCCACCCACTAACACATCCACCCACCCATCCGTCACAAACATTTTTCTGCTGTACATTCTGTTATATAAGTTAGGGGCACACTCCCGGTCATTTCCTTATAGAGAGGAATTACTAAATGAAAGGTCACTGTCATTTAAAATTTTTTGACTGGTATAGATGACGGGTCAGTGATTCTCTGCAGAGGACCAGATGGCAAGCATTCTCGGCCAGGAGGTGCATACATCTCTGTCACAGCCGCTCAGTCACGTGGTTGCTGGGTGAAAGTGGCCATGGAAACGTGCAAGCAAAGGAATGCGGCTGTGTTCCAACAAGACTTTATTTACTAGAACAGATGACAGGTTGGACTTGCCCTGATGGAGACTGATGGTAAAGGGATGCTTTTAAAAAACATGTCAGGGGAAGAGGAAACTCACCCGAGGCGCTCACGGCAGCGCTAGAGGAGAGGGAGCAGGAAGGACACCTCACTGCGGCTGAGAGGGCAGGAGCGTGGCGGGGACCCCTGTGAGCAACCACAGACACGGAGCTCACCAGGCGTGGGGCTTCCTCACGCAGGCCCATGAGCCACTCTGCCTCCCCCACAGAGATGTGGTTGTGTGGTTGGGTCTGGCCCCCGGAAAATAACAGAAATGACCTGCTACTTAGGTCTGTATGAGCCACACGATCTGTCCCCTTCCTGTTACAATTGTCAGCTGGAATAAATCAAGGCAAGCAAAAGTGAGTGAGTTCATTAAAGAATCTCGAGTGAGGCCTGGGGCTCAGGAACAGCCCCAGATCGCTCTGGGAAAGCCACCCCAGTTTTGAGCTCAGAAATTCTATGAGCTTCTGAAAGTCGTTTTGAGAATTTCCTGCAGAGACAAAGAAAACCTGTGCAGGGGGCCCTGTTACTGCACTGTCTGATGTTGTCTACACCTCAAAGAAACAGAGGGTGGTTAACCTCCACCCAGAGCCCTGTCTTCTGGGGATGGGCTTTGAGCAACATCAGAAGTCCTAGGGGGACATTCTCTGGAGTTACTGACTCTTCTGGAGACAGAGGTCTCCAGACTCTGCTTGTGCACAGCCAGCATCGTCCCAGGTACAGCCTCTTCGTGGGGCCAGAGCAGCTGCATCCTGACTCTTAACTTGCGCCCCTTCGACGGGGCCAGGCAGAGGGGCCCACTTCATTGCCAGCTCTGGCTAACATGACGCAGCTCCATCACCCGGAGGAAGCAAGATGATCAGCACTCCCCCTGCAGCCCAGGTGGTGTAATGACATGTACACCTGGGTTGGTGCTGAGCCATCAGAGTTTCAGGATTATTTGTTACATGATAGAGCCCATCCTGTCCTGACTGATACACCTAATATCCCTTAACTAAAATGGCACCCATGTTACACCTGTCTCTTGTGCTCTGCCTTATCTGTCTTCATAACACCACCACCCAGCACACACTTACCTGTTCTAGAAAAAGGAATCCCTGGGAGCAGAAACTTCCACTGTACCTGTCACTATTAAAGTTTGGTGTGCATTTATCGTCACTGTCACTGGAATCATCCCCAATATAAATGAGCATTTATTAAGCACCTGTTTTCTTTAGTCCTCATCAAGGTTTCCCTATAGTCCTGTTATGAGTGAAACCATTCGATATTTTTCTCTTTCTTTCTGGCTTATTTCACTGAGTATGATCCCCTCTAATTCCATCCATGTCGCTGCAAATTGCATGTGTTTATCTTCTTTGAATGCTGAATGGTATTCCATTGTGTGTATGTACCACATCTTGATCCAGTCATCTATTTTTGGACATCTGGGTTGCTTCCATACCTTTGCTATTGTGAACAGTGCCGCAATGAACATACGGGTGCATGTATCCTTTTGGACTAGTGTTTTTGTGTCCTTTGGGTAAATTCCCAAAAGTGGGATTGCTGGGTCGTATGGGAGCTCCATGTTTAGCAGTTTGAGGAATCGCCATACGGCTTTCCACAGTGGCTGGACCAGTTCGCATTCCCACCAGTAGTGTAGAAGAGTTCCTTTTTCTCCACGTCCTTTCCAGCATTTGTTGTTGCCTGTATTTTTAATGACATCGGATTCTAAACACTCTAAAGCCAGTGCAGCAGCAAAGGTAAAATAAAAGACCCCGCCTGCTATATACACGCAATCTTATTTGCAATACTGAAGTGCTCCCCACCCCTCATCATCAGGGGGGGCGCACCACAATGAGCTCTCCCCTTGCCCCGTGGGAGTGGCTGTCTCCCAAGAGACAAGAAAGCAGGTGTGTGGGTGAGGATGAGGCGGGAAGGGAACTCAGACACTTGGTTAGAATGTAGATCGTTGCAGCCGGTATGGGGACCCCTCAAAAATTAAAACTAGAAACACCAGGCGACCCAGCTCTCCTACTTCTGGGTATTTAGCGACGGAGGCAAAGACATGACTCTGTTCGCTGTAATGCCGTTTACGGTATCTAAGGTGTGGAGACAACCGAGGTGGCCAGTGATAGAGAAATGGATTAGGAAGACTGGTGTATGTCCACAGTGGAGTACTACTCAGCTATAAAAAAGATAAACTCTTGCTTTGCCATTTGCGACAGCTGGAGGGATGATGTTAAGAGAAATAAGTCAGAAGGAGAAAGACAAACACCAGATGGTGTCACTCATGTGGAATCCAGAGAAGCCAAACAAAGGAACAGATGAAACCAAAACAAACCCTGGAGTCTGACTATAAAACTGAGGCTATAGCGAGGGAGTGTGAAGGGTGGGGGGCACAGGGACGAGGGGGCCAGCGGGCTGGGGTGGGTGTAGTGTGGTGACACACTCCGGAACAGGTGGGACCTGCACTTCTGAATCCCACACGTGTTGTAAGCCAGCATTACTTCCATGAAAACACACTAATGAAAAAAAGGTAACCTCTCCAGGAGCTGCTCCACAGACACTCAGAAATAATGTGTGGGCAGATATCTGATGTCCTGTGTCCCGGGCCCGTGGACACACATTAGCTGTCACAGAGAATTTCTAAAGCACAAACACAGCTCAGGTCTCATTAAGTCACAAAACCTCAGACTCTCCCTTGCCTGTTTCAAAGTCTTTCCTGCTTTTCCTGACATCCCTTTTCACAGCTGTAGATGGAAACCAGGCTCTGGACTGTTCTCGGTCTGGATCCCGCCTCCCTTTGAGGCTCTTCCAGGTCCCCTCCTCCTTCCTTCCCACCTCTGCATTCAGGCGTATGAGACCCCTGCACCCCAGATGCTCAGGGGTTCCCTAGCCACAGCTGTTTCCTCGTCCCCGAGGTGCCCCCTGCACCCCACCTCCCACCCAACTAACCCACATCCCACCTGAGCTGAAACCCAGTTCCTTTGGGGACCTCTCCCACCCCTCATCAAAGCTTCCTTCAGAACTTTTCCACAACTGGAATTTGAGTGTGAATCTGTTTTATGTAGCTAAAAATATTAGTAAACTTTCTATGCTCAAACTTTGAAATAATGCAAATCTCCCGGGTTCCACAAAATGTCCCACACAGTGTCAGAGCTGCATTTCTGATGACCTAGGCATGGTTTTCCCACTCTTGCCCCAGGATTGGCCCCTGAGTGACTGGTGGACAGGATTTTCCTTAGATTGGGGGGTAGGGGTGGGGGGTTTGGGGTAGGTCCCCTGGCATGGGTGGGGCCATCTGAGAGTGGCTATTATTGAACATGCACTGTCCTTGAAGTACCACTAGGGGTCAGAATATCCACCCCCAGAGGATGCCACTTTGGCAGGAGGCTTATTAAAGCTGAAGATAATAGAGAATAAGGCACCAGACAAAGCCTGCACTCCCCTTTTTTGTACTAGGAGCGTGCCTATGTTGGGGTGGCATATTCTGATCCCCTTCAACTTGAAGGCACAGCCTTTCCCCCTATGTATTCGCTTCAGGGTGTTCTTCTCGATCTATGACCCACACCTGCCAGTGCCGGTTATGTGCATATACGCCCTTGACATGAGCCCCCGGCAAGATTCAAATGCAGTGGGGGGAGAGGGGCCGGGGGGCAAACCCCCATGGGAAAGAGCCTGTGAGGCGCACGGTTAACATGGCCCTGCTTTCCGGATATGGTCTTTCCCAGAAACAGCCAGGGCTCCGTTATCACCTCCGAGGGGCTGTCTGTGGGGAGCAGAGCCCGCAGAAGACAACCCAGAGGTGACTCAATCCTGGGCAAACACTCCGCAGGAGCAGGTGCACCCTACCTTTGGGTGGACACATTCCAGAACCTGC
This sequence comes from Scalopus aquaticus, assembly GCA_004024925.1. Classification (NCBI taxonomy): domain Eukaryota; kingdom Metazoa; phylum Chordata; class Mammalia; order Eulipotyphla; family Talpidae; genus Scalopus; species Scalopus aquaticus. Next base: position 9,416 of record PVIJ01022665.1, read on the forward strand.
ACCCTTAGGCCTGTTTTTCTCCTTCACAAAGGAACCTGTTCTCGGAGGTGGCGGTGCCTGCCTGGCCGAGGAACCGGCTTCCCCGGTCTGGGGCTGGGGCTGGTCCATGCCCCGGGCAGGCAGGGAACAAGGTCAGCCAGGCAACCGGCACCTGGCAGGAAGGGCCTGCGGCCTCGGGCCGGTGGAAGAGACGGAGGCCTTTCGGGGCTGAGAATGGCTGAGGCTGGGGAGGCCGGCCCGGGCAGGACGGCGCGGCCTGCAGCCTGGCACCCAGCCCCGCGGGGCTGGCTGATGATTAACAGGGACTGCCCAGCTCTGGGCATGTGGGGCCTGTGACGGCGGCACCACCTCTGTTTACGGCCCGGACGTGACACCACAGGAGCATTTCGTGAGGAACTTCCTGCTGGTGTGAGGCTGGGCTGGGTTTCTCCGGCGGCTGGAGAGCAGCTATTTCTGTTTGTGTGGAGAGAGGACAGAGGCCAAGAAGCCCTCTGGAAATGGGGGAGCTTCGCTGAAGCCCTGAGGAGCAGACTGACCGGCCAGGTAAGCCCCTCCGGGGGGGCCTCTCCTACTCTCAGGGGTTCTCTCCACTGCTGTCGGGGCCTCCGGAGGAACAGGGACCGCTGGGCCGATGAGCTGGCCCCCGGAGAAAGTGCTCTTTGTTTCCCGACTTCCACAAAGTTAAAAATTAAAAGAGGAGGCTGGTCAGAGGGCACGGGAATGTGGGGTGGTATCTCCCCGAGTGGGCCTCCCCTTCACAGTGATGGGGTCTCAGGACGCCGTGGAAGCTGAGGCTCGGCTGGAACTGGGGGGCCCGAAGGCCGGGCATCCCCCACGCGCGTTGTCAGGCCGACTTCCAAATGTGTTTATCACTGCCACCCACAGGAAGGCCTCCGGGCTGCTCAGAGTCCAGAGGTGCCAGCCCAGCCTGGTCTGGCGGGCAGTACACGGGGCGGAATGTCAGGGTGCACCGAGCTGCCTTCTCGCTCCCCATCCGGGTTTGCAAGAGCCAGGCACGCCGGGTGCAGGGGAGCGCGCTGGCCCGAGCTCCTGCCGCCTCGCTGGGCCGGGGCACTGCACTCAGTCACCTTGGGGCAGGCGGCTTGGGGTTCCAGGGTCTCAGGCTACCCCTAAGGACCCCGAAATAGGGGTTTGTGAGTGGGATGACTCAGTGAGACGGACACATACAGCCATGAGAAGACCAGCTGGGGGTGCAGACAGGCGTCTGTGAGTGTTCGCCTGCTGGGCTTCGGGACTCGGGGTTACTCCTCTCTACTTAAATATTTTTGAGATTATGCGGTTGAAGACTTGTGATGGTGACTTTGCAGCTTTTCAACTAAAGTGGATAATTCGCGTCTTAAAGAAATGAATGGGACCTTTGACCTCAGGCACCTGTCAGTCTAGCCCTTGGGGATGGGGCTCAGACAGGAAGTCCGCTCTAGCCAGCGCTTCCTACGTCCCCCAGGCACGTCTGGGGTCACCTTACCGCAGATGCTGCACGCCCGGCGGGGCGCTGCCCAGAGGGGGAGGCAGTCCCTCCCCCAGGCAGGGTAGCGCCAGAGGGGGCACTCAGGAGTAACTGAGCCCCATCGGTCGCAGCTGGCAGCGGGGTGATCGGTTATCGGCCGCGGGTAGGGCTCCTCGCGGACCTTGAGCTTCGGCAGTCTCGGTGCCTGGTCCACGCCTCGAGTCCCTGGCTCTGGGTGGGACGCGTCGCCGGGCTTGCGCTGCCTGGTCTGCGCGGGGCTGCCTGGCGCTGGCGGGTGGAGCCGCCAGCTGGTCCTGCTGTCCGTGGGCCCCTGAGACTCGGCCGAGGCTTATCGGCCCTCAGCCTGGGACTCGCTCGTCTCGGAGGTTGTGGCCGAGGCGCGGGTTTCAGGCGTGGCGGGTCTGCCTTAGGCGCTCCAGCCCGGGTTTCCGCCGCGGGCCGTGCCTCACTGCCACTTTCACTGCAGCTTGGACCACCTGTTGGTGATTCCCAGTGGGGAACAAAGAGGTGAGACCCCACATTCCTTCCCACCGGCTGTGAATACCAGTCACCCCTAAACACAAGTGGGTGCCACCGCCCGCTCCCGGCCATCTTCCACAGCCCTGGCTTCTTCAGCGACCTGGACAGGTGCCCTGCAGCCTGGGTCATGCGCGTCTGATTCAGTTCTGTGTCTCTGCTCGTGGGTCTGCCCCGCACAGAGGTCCCTTGGGACAAGGGACTCGAGCCCTGGTCACTGTCCACAGGTGTCCGGCTGGCGCGCGGCGCCCCACGTTTTGGAGGAAAAGGTGGATTCTCCCAGCTGGCTGCAGCATGTGTGTCAAAGTGCCGGGGGTGTGCAGATGGCCAGTTGTGGGGCCCTGCATGTCGGTGGGGGACAGGGGGTTTGCAGTGAAGAGCCCCTTTCCGAGGCTCAGGCCCCCCTTGTTTGTGCACAATCATGGCATGTTCGGGGGTGACGAGACCTCCAGGGACCGGGAAGTGCTGGAGACTGCCTCGGATGGGCCTGTCCCAGAGCAGAAGGCGAAGCTGGAGAGCAAGAAAGCAAGCAAGGCCGTCATCGAGGAGCAGTGGGGTTGCACGGGAGGCCGAGAGTGTGCAGGACAGACCCCTGCGGCTCCGCGGGCAGAAGGCCTCCCCCCGCTGGCCTCCTGCTCTCTGCTGCAGCTCCTCAAAGATGCCAGGCACGGTCCTACCCCAGGGCCTTTGCGCCTGCTCTTCCTGCCTAGTGAGCTCCTCTGAAGTCTCCTGTGGGTGCTTCACATTCTCAGGGGGCCTGTCTGTCCTCCCTGTTAAAGCACTGCAGCACCCCCCCACACACACGCCCCTCACGAGGCTTCTCCCTGTTCTGTTTCTTTCCGTACCTCTTGCCTCCTTCTAATAGACTTAGCACCCGTTTCCTCATTTTGTTGCTTGTTTTCCCTTTAGAATATGAGTTGGGGCCTCCCTGGTGGCGCAGCGGTTGAGCGCTGCGCTGTGGAGCTGTCCGCAGTGCGCGATGCGAGTTCGACGCCCGGCCGGGGAGAATCCCACATGGCGCGGCAGACCTCTCCTGCCTCGCCCGCTGCTCCCCTCAGCAGTGTGTTTCTGATCTGCCTGTTCTGCTCCCCGCTCTGTCTCTGGTGAACCCTCTCGCCACCCCACGCCTCTGGCCTGTACCCCAGCTTGCATGTATGAAAAAAAAAATTAGAATATGAGTTGGTTGCGGGCAGCATTTTCCCCATGTGGGATGAAGAGCGGTCAGTCCAGGTGCCGCAGCGTGGCCTGCTACGGCCTGGGACACCACCGGCTGCCCGCGCGACGCACAAGGCGGGGGGTGAGCCCCTTCAGCACCGCGGCCCCAGCCTGAGCCGCACCAGCAGTGGACGTCACGCCTGCTCGGGTGCGTGGCTCGCCCGGACTTTCTGATTCTGCGGGTCTGGGACGGGCATGAGCTGTCACCTCTCTAGCGAGTCCCGCTGCTGCCGCTGCCCACAATGCCCGCAGCGGACATGGGCGCTGGCCGGGGCTGCTCCTGAGGGACTTGCCCGCGTGTCTTCCAGGTCAGGAGGGACATGTGCAGATGGACGGCCGCTGGACCGGCGTCTGGGCAGCTCTGGGCGTCCTGCTGGGGCTGGCAGGTAGGGATGGCGTGGCGTCCCTGGGGGTCCCCTGGGGTGTGGCCAGGAGGGGACCCAGGGGGGCTGCCAGAAGCAGGAAGGAGGCGGGGAGGGCTCCGGCCACATAGGTGTGTGGCTGCCGCTTGGAGAGCGTCCCGGGGGCCTGGTGCCCGGTGGGGGCCCTGGCACTTCCTGCGTCCCCAGGACTGGTTGGGCAGCGCAGACGGGTCTGGGGACCCCTCCCTCCTTTGTCTCACCCCAGATGTGCCTCACTTCACCTTCTCTTTTCCCGTGGCTGCTTTACTTCTCTTTCTGCCTTTCCATTTCCACTCGTTTCCAGGGTGAGGCAAGCGGTGAGAGAAGGGGAGGGGTCGCGGGGCAGCGAGGAAGCCAGAAAAGGGAAGAGCAGATGGCAGAGGGTCCCTGCCCCACGCCACGGGCACGCCATGGGCACAAGCAGCGGCTCTTCCAGGGAGCTGAGTGGACGCCTGTGCGGAAGGACAATACTTATTCTCAGGATCAATTTATGGGAGCCTGGAGTGGGTGGTGGGCGGGCAAGGGAGCTGGCGGCTACGTCAGGTTGGCAGGCGCCAGGCAGATGCTGGGCTGGGCCTGCGGAAGGGAAGCTCTTCGGTCCTGGTGGAGGAGGGTCCATCGCAGGGCAGGGGCAGGGGCAGGGGGCAGGCATGCGGGCGGGGCGGGCGCCCAGGCATGGCAGCTGCAGAGCATTTGCATGATGAGAATCTTGCCAGCGATGAACCCCTGGGCAGGACCTGGTGTTCGGTGTCGGGGCTGCTGGCCTCGGGGAGCCCCGGAGGGGACCTCGGTCTCTCAGGCTCTGCTCCTGATTGGCCTCTTTGCGCAAAGCTGAGGGAGGACAGAGGGGAAAGGCAGGGCTGTGTTTGGTGAACGGCTTGTTTAGTTTTCTCCTGCTTGTTCTGTGTCCGGCGGGGTCACACACACCCCGGCTGATAAGATTCAGGTGAGAGAGGAAGGAGCGGCCAGCACCTCCTGGGACCAGAAATTCAGCTTCTGACTCAGAGGCGGGGCTGGGGGGAGTCGTGTGTGGCACCGGCAGGTTTCACGCGTAACAAGGTCAGGGGGAGTTGGGTGCTTAGGATTTGGGACCTTTCCACGGGTGCCTCCCGCTCCCGTTCACCTCCCAGCCGCCAAGCAAGGCCTGCAGTCTGCGGGGTTCTCGGTGACATCAGGGTCTGCGGGGTGCATGAGGCTGACTGCAGAGAACCCGTCTCCCCCGCAGAGGCGCTTAAGGGCCCTGGCGTCAGGGTTGGGGGGGCTGCTCATTCTGTGGGAGTCGCTCCCACTGAGCTTCCTGTAAAGCCAGCCTGGGGTCCCCTCCCCCGGTCTTGGGTGCTCCCCTGGCCCCCACCTCTTGCTCCTGAGCCCAGCTCCTGCATCGGGGTGGGAAGAGTGTTTTATCGGCGTGGGGAGATGATAGCACGGCAGGTCTCTGTCCTGGGGTGGATTCTCTGTCCTGCTGCTTTCTTCTTGCCCTTCTTGCTGAGACGCAATTCAGGCTGGTGGGCAGAGCCAAGTGGGCGCAGCGTCTGTGCCATCTCTGGGGAGTCCCTGAGACTTCCCTGCTCAGGCTTTTTTCCTTTTTTTAAATTGTCATTTGTATCTTTTATATTACTGTGTATTCCCCGGGGGTAACCCACCACCCATTCACCCGTGGCCCGTCACCACCGTCCCTATGCTCTTTTCTCCCCTGCTTGGAGCCCTTGCCCTCCCCCCCCACCTTGCTGAGTGTCTCTCTCTTGTTTGGTCCCCTATATTCCTGCTATGAGTGAGACCATTCGAGATTTTTCTCTTTCTTTCTGGCTTATTTCGCTGAGCATGATCCCTTCTAGCTCCATCCGTGTTGCTGCGAATTGCATGTGTTTGTCTTTCTGAATGCTGAAAAAAAATCCAGAACAAAGAGATGGTGGGGCAGACACACTGGCCCCCGCAAGGAGAAGGTCTGGTCTGGGTTGGTTTTCAGAGTCTGCCTGGCTCTCTCACGCCCAGACCGCTAACTTCGGACCTTTACCAAGCCTCGGACCGTCGGGGGTGACCGCTGCCCACACAACTGGGCCGCGCTGGGGGCCCCTTGGGGGTCACTCCCTCGCTTGCCTTCCAGCCCCCGGATCCGGCTATCAGATCGTCCAGGGCCCCCAGAACGCCACGGTGCTGGTGGGCGAGCAGGCCCGCTTCAACTGCACCGTCTCGCCGGACTGGAGGCTCATCATGTGGGCGCTGAACGGCCCGGTGGTGCTGAGCGTCACGCCCTCGGGGCCCATCTACACCAACGAGCGCTTCGCGGCCGCCAGCTACGAGGAGGGCGGCGACTTCGTCTCCGAGATGATCATCCAGGGCGCGCGGCTCAGCGACTCGGGCCTCGTCAAGTGCAGCCTCCAGGGCAGCGACCGCGAGGCGTCCGCCTTCCTCTCCGTCCAAGGTGCGCAGGCCCGGGCTCCAGGCGGCTGAGGCCGGGAGACAGGAGGCGACTTCTTTTTTTTTTTAGTTTTTTAAGTATATTTTTATTGTTATTTATGTCTTTTCCATTTTGTATTCCCCTTGGGTAACCCCCCACCAATTCACCCGTGACCCATCTCCGTGGTCCCTTGTGTCCTTTTCT